>CAKAJE020001322.1:0-24658 GCA_916610135.2 Macropis europaea
GAACAAATGTGAGAACAAATGTGATAGAATATCGCTGAATTCTTAAAATAACCATAATATAAAATGATCTAATCGGGTCTCTGATTGCCCTATCATACAAGCTTAATAGTGCATTTTACTCGTCATTTCATGCGCTTTAAGGTGCCGCTTAGCCCAATACGCTATCTGAAATAGGAGCGACGGAAATTGAACAAATGTGATAGAATTTCGCTGAATTCTTATATTAACCATAATATAAGATGATATAATCGGGTCTCTGATTGCCCTATCCGAGAAGTTTAGTAGTGCGTTTTACTCGTCACTTCGTGCGCTTTAAGGTGCCGCCTAGCCCAATACGCTATCTGAAATAGGAGCGACATAAATTGAAGAAATGTGATAAAATTACGTTGAATTCTTATATTAACAATAATATAAAATGATCTAATCGACTCTCTGATTGCCCTATCATAGAAGTTTAATTGTGCATTGTACTCGTCAGTTCTTGCGCTTTAAGGTGCCGCTTAGCCCAATACGCTATCTGAAATAGGAGCGACATAAATTGTACAAATGTGATAGAATTTCGTTGAATTCTTATATTAACCATAATATAAGATTACCTAATCGCGTCTCTGATTGCCCTATTCGAGAAGTTTAGTAGTGCGTTTTAGTCGTCACTTCGTGCGCTTTAAGATGCCACCTAGCCCAATACGCTATCTGAAATAGGGGCGACGTAAATTGAACAAATGTGATAAAATTTCGCTGAATTCTTATATTAACCATAATATAAGATGACCTAATCTGGTCTCTGATTGCCCTACCCGAGAAGTCTAGGAGTGCATTTTACTCGTCATTTCATGCGCTTTAAGGTACCGCCTAGCCCACTACGCTATCTGAAATAGGAGCGACACAAATTGAACAAATGTGATAGAATTACGCAGAATTCTTATATTAACCATAATATAGTGTGATCTAATCGGGACTCTGATTGCCCTATCCATGAAGTTTAATAGTTCATTTTACTCAACATTTCATGCGCTTTAAGATGCCGCATAGCACAATACGCTATCTGAAATTGGGGCTACGTAAATTGAACAAACGTGATAGAATTTCGCAGAATTCTTCTATTAACCATAATATAATACGATCTATTCGGGTCTCCGATTGCCCTATCATAGAAGTTTAATAGTGCATTTTACCCGTCATTTCATGCGCTTGAAGGTGCCGCTTAGCCCAATACGCTATCTATAATTGGAGCTACGTAAATTGACAAAATGTGATAGAGTTACGACGAATTCTTAAATTAACCATAATATAAGATGACCTAATCGGGTCTCTGATTGCCCTATCCTAGAAGTTTAGTGCTGCATTTTACTCGACATTTCATGCGCTTTAAGATGCCGCCTATCTCAATACGCTATCTGAAATAGAAGCAAAGTAAATTGAACAAATGTGATAGAATTACGCAGAATTCTTATATTAACCATAATATAATATGATCTATTCGGGTCTCTGATTGCCCTATCATAGAAGTTTAATAGTGAATTTTACTAGACATTTCATGCGCTTTAAGATGCCACCTAGCCCATTTCTCTATCTGAAATAGGGGCGACGTAAATTGAACAAATGTGATAAAATTTCGCTGTATTCTTATATTAACCATAATATAAGATGACCTAATCGGTTCACTGATTGACCTACCCGAGAAGTCTAGGAGTGCATTTTACTCGTCATGTCGTGCGCTTTAAGGTGCCGCCTAGCCCACTACGCTATCTGAAATAGGACCGACACAAATTGAACAAATGTGATAGAATTACGCAGAATTCTTATATTAACCATAATATAATACGATCTATTCGGTTCTCTGGTTGTCCTATCATAGAAGTTTAATAGTGCATTTTCCTCGTCATTTCATGCGCTTTAAGGGGCCGACTACCCCAATACGCTATCTGAAATAGGAGCGATATAAACTGAACAAATGTGATAAGATTACGTTGTATTCTTATATTAACAATATTATAAAATGATCTAATCGGGTCTCTGATTGCCCTATCATAGAAGTTTGATAGTGCATTTTACTCGCCACTTCATGCGCTTTAATTTGCCGCTTAGCCCAATACGCTATCTGAAATAGGACCGACGTAAATTGAACAAATGTGATAAAATTTCGCTGAATTCTTATATTAACCATAATATAAGATGACCTAATCGGGTCTCTGATTGCCCTACCCTAGAAGTTTAATAGTGCATTTTACTCGTCATTACACGCGCTTTAAGATGCCGCCTAGCCCAATACGGTATCTGAAATAGGAGCGACGTAAATTGAAAAAATGTAATAGAATTACGCTGAATTCTTATATTAATCATAATATAAGATGACCTAATCGGGTCTCTGATTGCCCTATCATAGAAGTTTAATAGTTCATTTTACTCGTCATTTCATGCGCTTTAAGGCGCCGCTTAGCCTAATACGCTATCTGAAATAGGAGCGACGTAAATTGGACAAATGTGATAGAATTTCGCTGAATTCTTATATTAACCATAATATAAGATGATTCTTCGTGTCTCTGATTGCCCTATCCGAGAAGTTTAGTAGTGCATTTTACTCGACGTTTCATGCGCTTTAAGATGCCTCCTAGTCCAATATGCTATCTGAAATAGAAGCGACGTAAATTGAACAAACGTGATAGAATTACGCAGAATTCTTAAATTAACCATAATACAATACGATCTATTCGGGTCTCTGATTACCCTATCATAGAAGTTTAATAGTGCATTTTACTCGTCATTATACGCGCTTTAAGATGCCGCCTAGCCCAATACGCTATCTGAAATAGGAGCGACGTAAATTGAACAAATGTGACAGAATTTCGCTGAATTCTTAAATGAACCTTAATATAAAATCATCTAATCGGGTCTCTGTTTGGTCTACCCTAGAAGTTCAATAGTCCATTCTACTCGTCATTTCATGCGCTTTAAGATGCCACCTAGCCCTATACGCTATCTGAAATAGGGGCGTCGTAAATTGAACAAATGTGATAAAATTACGTTGAATTCTTATATTAATGTTACGTATGAAGAATATTTTTTCCGTTCGCTTTCCTTATGTTTCTCAAGCTCTCGTCCGAGGAAGGAAAACGCCCTAAAACCCCTTCATGTTTATCTCGCGTGTAACGACGGGAGCATGAGCAACAGTCCGACGGATAGCAACCAGAAGCCAAAGCTGATTCATCTAGGATCCATGAAGATCTCCTTATATGGAAATCTTAATGGATCCCCACCCATTTTTCGGTGTATATAAACCCTCAAATTTTAACCCTCTCGGGCAGAACTGAAAAGTCGTTCGTAACGTCACGTCGCATTACGTTCGTTAAAGAGTTGGTTGCATCTAGTGAGATCGGGCTCAACTTCCCCTTCGAATCAACAGTTAACCTTATAGAATCCGCGAGTTCGGTAGAAAATCTATTCGGCATTCTTCTTAAACCGCTCTTCTGTCCCCGCATTGCCAGTGCGTCAACACCGAGCATCCATCGCATAGGTAATAGAAACATTAAACTATTCGCGATACACACATCCACTTGTAACAAGACTGACATTTTGAATATACATTTAGTGTTCATTTATAAATTACATCTCTTTCAAAACCCATCAATTATACCAGCAATCCTCATAATAGTAGTTGAACGTTCCCACACGATATAAGTTTACCGCTCGAGTTATATCGACTTTTAATTTAGAGTTACGAGGCTAAACTAACATTTCCTGCGACTCCCTGATTTCGCATTAGGTTCGTTCACACAACACATTTATCCAAAAGAGTTTTCTCTAACCTAGTGGCTCCCCAGTTTCGCATTGGGTTCGTCCACGAAATCTAACCCATCCTGCGGCTCCCTGGATTCGCAACAAGGTTCGTCCGTATCCTGCAGCTCCCTGATTACGCATCAGGTTCGTTTGTAAACTCATCCAACCTCCTACAGCTCCCTGATTTCGCATCAGGTTCGTCTGTAATTTCTCCAACCTCCTGCAGCTCCCTGATTTCGCATCATGTTCGACTGCACGTATCATCCTAGTGAATCCCTGATTTCGCATCAGGTTCGTCCGCACGTGTCTCCATCCTAGAGGCTCCCTGATTTCGCATCAGGTTCGTCCTCGTTTTCAAAATCCTAGCGGCTCCCTGATTTCGCATCAGGTTCGTCCGCGTACCACACTAACAAACTGATAAACCATATTCCTTGCAAAATACACCTCGCCGGCCTCACGGGTTGCTAACGGCCCTGGCTCGTAACATTAACAATAATATATGATTTACTCGGTTCTCTGATAGCCCTACCCGAGAAGTTTAGTAGTGCATTTTACGCGACATTTCATGCGCTTTAAGATGCCGCCTAGCCCAATACGCTATCTGAAATTGGAGCTACGTAAATTGCACAAACGTGATAGAATAACGCAGAATTCTTATATTAATCATAACATAATATCATCTATTCGGGGCTCTGATTACCCTATCATAGAAGTTTAATACTGCATTTTACTCGACATTTCATGCGCTTTAAGATGCCACCTAGCCCAATACGCTATCTGAAATAGGTGCGACGTAAATTGAACAAATGTGATAAAATTACGTTGAATTCCTATATTAACAATAATATAAAATGATCTAATCGGGTCTCTGATTGCCCTATCCTAGAAGTTTAATAGTGCATTTTGCTCGGCATTTCATGCGCTTTAAGGTGCCGCTTATCCCGATACGCCATCTGAAATAGGAGCGACGTAAATTAAACAAATGTGATAGAATTGCGCTGAATACTTATATAAATCATAATTTAAGATGACCTAATCGGATCACTAATTGCCCAATCCTAGAAGCTTAGTAGTGCATTTTACTTGACATCTCATGCGCTTTAAGATGCCGCTTAGCCCAATACGCTGTCTGAAGTAGGAGCTACGTAAATTGAGTAAATGTATTTCAATTACGCTGAATTCTTACATTAACCATAATATAAAATGACCTAATCGGGTCTCTGTTAGCCCTATCCGACAAGTTTAGTAGTGCATTTAACTCGACATTTCATGCGCTTTAAGATGCCGTCTAGCCCAATACGCTATCTGAAATTGGAGCTACGTAAATTGAACAAACGTGATAGAATTACGCACAATTCTTATATTAACCATGACATAATACGATATATTCGGGTCTCTGATTGCCCTATCATAGAAGTTTAATAGTGCATTTTACTCGCCATTTCATGCGCTTTAAGGTGCCGCCTAGCCCAATACGCTATCTGAAATAGGGGCGACGTAAATTGAACAGATGTGATATAATTACGCTGAATTCTTATATAAACAATAATGTATGATGATCTAATCGGTTCTCTGATTGCCCTATCATAGAAGTTTAATAGTGCATTATACTCGTCATTTCATGCGCTTTAAAGTGCCGCCTAGCCCAATACGCTACCTGAAATCGGAGCGACGTAAATTGAACATATGTCATAGAATTTTGCTGAATTCTTATATTCACCATAATATAAAATGATCTAATCGGGTCTCTGATTGCCCTATCATAGAAGGTTAGAAGTGCATTTTACTCGTCATGCTGCGCGCTGTCAGATGCCGCCTAGCCCGATGCGCTATCTGAAATAGGAGCGACGTAAATTGAACAAATGTGATTGAATTACGCTGCATCCTTATATTAATCATAATATAAGATGACCTTATCGGGTCTGTGATAGCCCTACCCGAGAAGTTTAGTAGTGCATTTTACGCGACATTTCATGCGCTTTAAGATGCCGCCTAGCCCAATACGCTATCTGAAATTGGAGCTACGTAAATTGCACAAACGTAATAGAATAACGCAGAATTCTTATATTAACCATAACATAATATGATCTATTCGGGTCTCTGATTACCCTATCATAGAAGTTTAATACTGCATTTTACTCGACATTTCATGCGCTTTAAGATGCCACCTAGCCCAATACGCTATCTGAAATAGGAGCGACGTAAATTGAACAAATGTGATAGAATTTCGCTGAATTCATATATTAACCATAATATAAGATGACCTAATCGGGTCTCTGATTGCCCTATCCGAGAAGTTTAGTGGTGCATTTTACTCGACATTTCATGCGCTTTAAGATGCCGTCTAGCCCAATACGCTATCTGAAATTGGAGCTACGTAAATTGAATAAACGTGATAGAATTACGCAGAATTCTTATATTAACCATAATATAATACGATCTATTCGGATCTCTGATTGCCCTATCACAGAAGTTTAATAGTGCATTTTACTCGACATTTCATGCGCTTTAAGATGCCACCTAGCCCAATACGCTGTCTGAAATAGGGGCGACGTAAATTGAACAAATGTGATAAAATTACGTTGAATTCTTATACTAACAATAATATAAAATGATCTAATGGGGCCTCTGATTGACCTATCCGAGAAGTTCAGTAGTGAATATCACTCGTCATTCCACGCGCTTTAAGATGCCGCTTAGCCCAATACGCTATCTGAAGTAGGAGCGACGTAAGTTGAACAAATGTGATAGAATTTCGATGAATTCTTATATTAACCAATACATAAAATGATCTAATCGGGTCTCTGATTGCCCTATCATAGAAGCTTAATAGTGCATTTTACACGTCAGTTCATGCGCTTTAAGGTGCCGCTTAGCCCAATACGCTATCTGAAATAGGAGCGACGTAAATTGAATAAATGTGATAGAATTACGCAGAATTCTTATATTAACCATAATTTAAAATGATCTAAACGTGTCTGTGATTGCCCTATCATAGAAGTTTAATAGCTCATTTTACTCGACATTTCATGCGCTTTATGCTGCCGCCTAGCCCAATACGCAATCTGAAATAGGAGCGATATAAATTGAACAAATGTGATAGAATTTCGCTGAATTCTTATATTAACCATTATATAAAACGATCTAATCGGGTCTCTGATTGCCCTATCATAGAAGTTTAATAGTGCATTTTGCTCGGCATATCATGCGCTTTAAGGTGCCGCTTATCCCAGTACGCTATCTGAAGTTGGAGCGACGTAAATTGAACAAATGTGATAGAATTACGCTGAATTCTTATATTAATCATAATATCAGATGACCTAATCGGGTCTCTGACTGCCCTATCCGAGAAGTTTAGTATCGCATTTTACTGGACATGTCATGCGCTTTAAGATGCCGCCTCGCCCAATACTCAATATGAAATAGGACCGTCGTAAATTGAAGAAATGTGATAGAATTAGGTAGAGTTCTTATATTAACCATAATTTAAAATGATCTAATCGGGTCTCTGATTGCCGTATCATAGCAGTTTAATAGTGCATTTTGCTCGGCATTTCATGCGCTTTAAGGTGCCGCTTATCCAAATACGCTATCTGAAATAGGAGCGACGTAAATTGATAAAATGTGAGAGAATTACGCTGAATTCTTATATTAATCATAATATCAGATGTCCTAATCGGGTCTCTGATTGCCCTATCCGAGAAGTTTAGTATCGCATTTTACTCGACATTTCATGCGCTTTAAGATGCCGCCTCGCCCAATACGCTATCTGAAATAGGAGCGACGTACATTGAACAAATGTGATAGAATTTCGCTGAATTCTTAAATTAACCGTAATATAAAATGATCTAATCGGGTCTCTGATAGCCCTATCATAGAAGGCTAGTAGTGCATTTTACTCGTCATTCGACGGGCTTTAAGATGCCGCCTAGCCCAATACGCTATCTGAAATAGGAGCGACGTAAATTGAACAAATGTGATAGAATTACGCTGCATCCTTATATTAATCAAAACTTATGATGACCTTATCGGGTCTCTGATTGCCCTATCCTAGAAATTTAGTAGTGCATTTTACTTGTCATTTCATGCGCTTTATGATGCCGCATAGCCCAATACGCTTTCTGAAATAGGAGCGACGTAAATTGAACAAATGTGATAAAATTACGTTCAATTCTTTTATTAACAATAATATAAAATGATCTAATCGGGACTCTGATTGCCCTATCATAGAAGTTTGATAGTGCATTTTACTCGCCATTTCATGTGCTTTAAGGAGCCGCCTAGCCCAATACACTATCTGAAATTGGAGCTACGTAAATTGAACAAATGTGATAGAATCACGCTGAATTCTTAAATTAACCATAATACAAAATGATCTAATTGGGTCTCTGTTCGCCCTACCCTAGAGGTTTAATAGTGCATTTTACTCGCCATTTCAGGCGCTTTGAGATGCCGCTCGGCCCAATGCGCTATCTGAAATAGGAGCGACGTAAATGGAACAAATGTGATAGAATTTCGCTGAATTCTAATATTAACCAAAATACAAAATGATCTAATCGGGTCTCTGATTGCCCTATCGTAGAAGCTTAATGGTGAGTTTTACTCGACATTCCACGCGCTTTAAGATGCAACCTAGCCCAGTACGCTATCTGATATAGGAGCGGCGTAAATTGAACAAATGTGATAGAATTACGCTGCATTCTTGTATTAACTGTAATATAAAATGATCTAATCGGGTCTCTGATTGACCTATCATAGAAGCTTAATAGTGCATTTTCATCGCCATATCATGCGATTTGAGATGCCGCTTAGCCCAATACGCTATCTGAAATATGAGCGACGTAAATTGAAGAAATGTGATAGAATTACGCAGTATTCTTATATTAATCATAATATAAAATGATCTAATCGGGTCTCTGTTTGCCCTACCCTAGAAGGTTAATAGTGCATTTTACTCGACATTTCATGCGCTTTAAGATTCCGCTTAGCCCAATACTCTACCTGAAATAGGTTCGACGTAAATTGAACAAATGTGTTAGAATTTTGCTGAATTCTTAAACTAACCATAATATAAAATGATCTAATCGGATCTCTGTTTACCCTACCCTAGAAGATTAATAGTACATTTTACTCGCCATTTCAGGAGCTTTGAGATACCGCTTAGCCCAATGCGCTATCTGAAATAGGAGCGACGTAAATTGAACAAATGTGATAGAATTTCGCTGAATTCTTATATTAACCATAATATAATACGATCTATTCGGGTCTCTGATTGCCCCATCATAGAAGTTTAATACTGCATTTTACTCGTCATTTCATGCACTTTAAGGTGCCGCCTGTCCCAATACGCTATCTGAAATAGGAGCGACGTAAATTGAACAAGTGTGATAGAATTTTGCTGAATTCTTATATTAACCATAATATAAAATGACCTAATAGGGTCTCTGATTGCCCTGTCATTGAAGGTTAGTAGTGCATTTTACTCGTCAATCCACGTGCCGTAAGATGCCGCCTAGCCCAATACGCTATCTGAAATAGGAGCGACGTAAATTGAATAAATGTGATAGAATTTCGCTGAATTCTTATATTAACCATAATATAAAATCATCTAATTGGGTCTCTGATGGACTATCAGAGAGGGTTGGTAGTGCATTTTACTCGCCATTTCATGCGCTTCAAGATGCCGCCTATCTCAATACGATATCTGGTGTAGGAGCGACGTGAATTGAACAAATGTGATAGAATTACGCAGAATTCTTATATTAACCATAATATAAGATGACCTAATCGGGTCTCTGATTGCCCTATCATAGAAGTTTAATACTGCATTTTACTCGCCATTCCACGCGCATTAAGATGCCGCCTAGCCCAGTACGCTATGTGAAATAGCAGCGACGTAAATTGAACAAATGTGATAGAATTACGCTGAATTCTTATATTAACCATAATATAAGATGACCTAATCGGGTCTCTGATTGCCCTATACTAGTAGTTTGGTAGTGCATTTTACTCGACATTTCATGCGCTTTATGATGCCGCTTAGTCCAATACGCTATCTGAAGTAGGAGCAACGTAAATTGAACAAATGTGATAGAATTACGCAGAATTCTTATACTAACCATAATATAAAATGATCTAATGGGGTCTCCGATTGCCATATCACAGATGTTCGTGAGTGCATTGTGCTCGCCATTTCATGCGCCTTAAGAGTCCGCTTAGCACAATACGCTGTATGAAATAGGTTCGACATAAATTCAACTAATGTGATAGATTACGCAGAATTCTTATATTAACCATAATATAATATGATCTATTCGGGTCTTTGATTGCCCAATCATAGAAGTTTAACAGTGCATTTTACTCGACATTTCATGTGCTTTAAGATGGCACATAGCCCAATACGCTATCTGAAATAGGAGCGACGTAAATTGAACAAATGTGACAGAATTTCGCTGAATTCTTATATTAACCATAACATAAACTGATGTAATCGGGTCTCTATTCGCCGTACCCTAGAAGTTTAATAGTGTATTTTACTCGCCATTTCAGGCGCTTTCAGATGCCGCTTAGCCCAATACGCTGTCTGAAATAGGAGCGACGTAAATTGAACAAATGTGATAGAATTTGGTGAATTCTTAAATTAACCATAATATAAAATGATCTAATCGGATCTCTGTTTACCCTACCCTAGAAGATTAATAGTACATTTTACTCGCCATTTCAGGCGCTTTGAGATGCCACTTAGCCCAATGCGCTATCTGAAATAGGAGCGACGTAAATTGAACAACTGTGATAGAATTTCGCTGAATTCTTATATTAACCATAATATACAGTGATCTGATCGGGTCTCTGTTTGCCGTACCCTAGAAGTTTAGTAGTGCATTTTACTCGGCATTTCATGCGCTTTAAGGTGCACCCTATCCCAATACGCGATCTGAAATTAGAGCTGCGTAAATAAAACAAATGTGATAGAGTTACGACGAATGCTTAAATTAACCATAATATACGACGATCTAATCGGGTCTCTGATTGCCCCATCCTAGAAGTTTAGTAGTGCACTTTACTCGACATTTCATGCGCTTTAAGATACCGCTTAGACGAATACGCCATCTGAAGCAGGACCGACGTAAATTGAACAAATGTGATAGAATTATGCAGAATTCTTATATTATCCATAATATAATATGATCTATTTGGGTCTCTGATTGCCCTATCATAGAAGGTTGATAGTGCATTTTACTCGTCATTTCATTCGTTTTAAGGTGCCGCCTATCACAATACGCTATCTGAAATAGGAGCGACGTAAATTGAACAAATGTGATAGAGTTACCCTGAATTCTGATATTAACCATAATATAAAATGATCTTATCGGGTCTCTGATTACCCTATCAGAGAAGCTTAATAGTTCGTTTTTCTCGTCATTTCATGCGCTTTATCATGCCGCCTAGCCCAATACGCTATCTGATGTTGGAGCGACGTAAATTGAACAAATGTGATAGAATTTCGCTGAATTCTTATATTAACCATAATTTAAAATGATCTAATCGGGTCTGTGATTGCCCTATCATAGAAGGTTAGTAGTGCATTTTACTCGTCATTCCACGCGCTTTATGATGCCGCATAGCCGAATACGCTTTCTGAAATTGGAGCTACGTAAATTGAACAAACGTGATAGAATTACGCAGTATTATTATATTAACCATAATATAATACGATCTATTCGGGTCTCTGATTGCCCTATCATAGAAGTTTATTAGTGCATTGTACTCGCCATTTCATGCGCTTTAAGCTGCCGCCTAGCCCAATACGCTATCTGAAATAGGAGCGACGTAAACTGAACAAATGTGATAGAATTTCGCTAAATTCTGACTTTAACAATGATATAAAGTGACCTAATCGGGTCTCTGATTGCCCTATCATAGAAGGTTAGTAGTGCATTTTACTCGTCAATCCACGCGCCGTAAGATGCCGCCTAGCCCAATACGCTATCTGAAATAGAAGCGACGTAAATTGAATAAATGTGATAGAATTTCGCTGAATTCTTATATTAACCATAATATAAAAACATCTAATTCAGCGTCTGATTGACTATCCGAGAGGTTTAGTAGTGCATTTTACTCGCCATTTCACGCGCTTCAAGATGCCGCCTATCTCAATACGATATCTGGTGTAGGAGCGACGTGAATTGAACAAATGTGATAGAATTTCGCAGAATTCTTATATTAACCATAATATAAAATGATCTAATCGGGTCTCTGTTTGCCGTATCCTAGAAGTTTAGTAGTGCATTTTACTCGTCATTTCATGCGCTTTAAGGCGCCACTTAGCCCAATACGCTATCTGAAATAGCAGCGACGTAAATTGAACAAATGTGATAGAATTTCGATGAATTCTTATATTAACCATAATATAAGATGACCTAATCGGGTCGCTGATTGCCCTATCATAGAAGTTTAATAGTGCATTTTACTCGCCATTCCACGTGCATTAAGATGCCGCCTAGCCCAGTACGCTATGTGAAATAGGAGCGACGTAAATTGAACAAATGTGATAGAATTACGCTGAATTCTTATATTAACCATAATATAAGATGACTTAATCGGGTCTCTGATTGCCCTATCCTAGTAGTTTGGTAGTGCATTTTACTGGACATTTCATGCTCTTTAAGATGCCGCTTAGCCCAATACGCTATCTGAAGTAGGAGCGACGTAAATTGAGCAAATGTGATAGAATTACGCAGAATTCTTATATTAACCATAATATAATATGATCTATTCGGGTCTTTGATTGCCCTATCATAGAAGTTTAACAGTGCATTTTACTCGACATTTCATGTGCCTTAAGAGTCCGCTTAGCACAATACGCTGTATGAAATAGGATCGACATAAATTCAACAAATGTGATAGAATTACGCAGAATTCTTATATTAACCTTAATATAATATGATCAATTCGGGTCTCTGATTGCCCTATCATAGAAGTTTAACAGTGTATTTTACTCGACGTCTCATGCGCTTTAAGATGCCACCTATCCCAATACGCTATCTGAAATAGGAGCGACGTAAATTGAACAAATGTTATAGAATAACGCTGAATTCTTATATTAACCATAATATAAAATGATCTAATCGGGTCTCTTATTGCACTATGATAGAAGTTTAATAGTGCATTTTACTCGTCAATTCATGCGCTTTAAGGTGCCGCTTAGCCCAATACGCTATCTGAAATAGGAGCGACGTAAATTGAACAAATGTGATAGAATTGCGCTGAATTCTTAAATTAACCATAATATAAAATGATTTAATCGGGTCTCTGTGTGCCCTATCATAGAAGGTTAATTGTGCATTTTACTCGCCACTCCAAGCGCTTTAAGATGTCGCCTAGCCCAGCAGGCTATCTGAAATAGGAGCGACATAAATTGAACAAATGTGATAGAATTCCGCTGAATTCTCATATAAACCATAATATAAAATGATCTAATCGGGTCTCTGTTTGCCCTACCCTAGAAGTTTAATAGTGCATTTTACTCGCCATTTCATGCGCTTTGAGATGCCGCTGAGCCCAGTACGCTATCAGAAATAGGAGCGACGTAAACTGAACAAATGTGAAAGAATTTCCCTGAATTCTTATATTAACATTAATGTAAAATGATCTAATCGGGTCTCTGTTCGCCCTACCCAAGAAGTTTAATAGTGCATTTCATTCGCCATTTCATGCGCTTTGAGATGACGCTTAGCCCAATACGCTATCTGAAATAGGAGCGACGTACATTGAACAAATGTGATAGAATTTTGCTGAATTCTTATATTAACCATAATATAAAATGATCTAATCGGGTCTCTGTTTGCCTTACCCTAGAAGTATAATAGTGCATTTTACTCGCCATTTCATGCGCTTTTAGATGCCGCTTAGCACAATACGCTATCTGAAATAGGAGCGACGTAAATTTAACAAATGTGATAGAATTTCCCTGAAATCTTATATTAAACAAAATATAAAATGATCTAATCGGGTCTCTGATTGCTCTGTCATAGAAGCTTAGTAGTGCATTTTACTCGCCATTCCACGCGCTTTAAGATGCCGCCTGGCCCAGTACGCTATCAGAAATAGGAGCGACGTCAGTTGAACAAATGTGATAGAATTACGCTGAATTCTTATATTAACCGTAATATAAAATGATCTAATCGGGTCAATGTTTGCCTTACCCTAGAAGTTTAATAGTGCATTTCACTCGCCATTCCACGCGCTTTAAGATGCCATCTAACCCAGTACGCTATCTGAAAGAGGAGCGACGTATGTTGAACAAATGTGATAGAATTACGCTGAATCCTTATATTAACCAAAATATAAAATGATCTAATCGGGTCTCTGATTGCCCTATCATAGAAGTTGAATAGTATATTTTCCTCCCCATTCCACCCGCTTTAAGATGCCGCCTAGCCCAGTACGCTATCTGAAATAGGAGCGACGTTAATTGAACAAATGTGATAGAGTTTCGCTGAATTCTTATATTAACCAAAATATAAAATGATCTAATCGTGTCTCCGATTGCCCTATCATAGAAGTTTAATAGTGCATTTTACTCGACATTCCACGCGCTTTAAGATGCCGCCCAGCCCAGTACGCTATCTGAAATAGGAACGACGTAAATTGTACAATTGTGATAGAATTTTGCTGAATTCTTAAATTAACCATAATATAAAATGATCTAATCGGGTCTCTGTTTGCCCTACCCTAGAAGTTTAATAGTGCATTTTAATTGCCATTTCATGCGCGTCGAGATGCCGCTTAGCCCAATACGCTATCTGAAATAGGAGCGACGTAAATTGAACAAATGTGATAGAATTTCGCTGAATTCTTATAATAACCAAAATATAAAATGATCTAATCGGGTCTCTGATTGCCCTATCATAGAAGTTTAATAGTGCATTTTACTCGCCATTCAACGCGCTTTAAGATGCCGCCTAGCCCAGTACGCTATCTGAAATAGGAGCGACGTAAATTGAACAAATGTGATAGAATTTTGCTGAATTCTTAAATTAACCATAATATAAAATGGTCTATTCGGGTCTCTGTTTGCCCAACCCTAGAAGTTTAATAGTGCATTTTACTCGCCATTTCATGCGCTTTGAGATGCCGCTTAGCCCAATACGCTGTCTGAAATAGGAGCGACGTAAATTGTACAAATGTGATAGAATTTCGCGGAATTCTTATATTAA
This sequence comes from Macropis europaea, assembly GCA_916610135.2. NCBI lineage: Eukaryota > Metazoa > Arthropoda > Insecta > Hymenoptera > Melittidae > Macropis > Macropis europaea. The sequence goes on from CAKAJE020001322.1 coordinate 14,997, forward strand.
CCAAAATATAAAATGATCTAATCGGGTTTCTGTTTGCCCTACCCTAGAAGTATAGTAGTGCATTTTATTCGCCATTTCATGCGCTTTGAGATGCCGCTTAGCCCAATACGCTATCTGAAATAGGACCGACGTAAATTGAACAAATGTGATAGAATTACGCTGAATTCTCATATTAACCATAATATGAAATGTTCTAATCGGGTCTCTGATTGCCCTATCATAGAAGTTTAATAGTGAATTTTACTCGCCATTTCATGCGCTTTAAGATGCCGCTTAGCCCAATACGCTATCTGAAATAGGAGCGACTTAAATTGAACAAATGTGATAGAATTTCCCGGAATTCTTATATTAACCTTAATGTAAAATGATCTAATCGGGTCTCTGATTGCCCTATCATAGAAGTTTAATAGTGCATTTTACTCGACATTCCACGCGCTTTAAGATGCCGCCCAGCCCAGTACGCTATCTGAAATAGGAACGACGTAAATTGTACAATTGTGATAGAATTTTGCTGAATTCTTAAATTAACCATAATATAAAATGATCTAATCGGGTCTCTGTTTGCCCTACCCTAGAAGTTTAATAGTGCATTTTAATCGCCATTTCATGCGCGTCGAGATGCCGCTTAGCCCAATACGCTATCTGAAATAGGAGCGACGTAAATTGAACAAATGTGATAGAATTTCGCTGAATTCTTATAATAACCAAAATATAAAATGATCTAATCGGGTCTCTGATTGCCCTATCATAGAAGTTTAATAGTGCATTTTACTCGCCATTCCACGCGCTTTAAGATGCCGCCTAGCCCAGTACGCTATCTGAAATAGGAGCGACTTAAATTGAACAAATGTGATAGAATTTCCCTGAATTCTTATATTAACCTTAATGTAAAATGATCTAATCGGGTCTCTGTTTGCCCTACCCTAGAAGTTTAATAGTGCATTTTACTCGCCATTTCTTGCGCTTTCAGATGCCGCTTAGCCCAATACGCTGTCTGAAATAGGAGCGACGTAAATTGTACAAATGTGATAGAATTTCGCTGAATTCTCATATTAACCATAATATGAAATGTTCTAATCGGGTCTCTGATTGCCCTATCATAGAAGTTTAATAGTGCATTTTACTCGACATGCCATGCGCTTTAAGATGCCGCCTAGCCCAGTACGCTATCTGAAATAGGAGCGACGTAAATTGAACAAATGTGATAGAATTTTGCTGAATTCTTAAATTAACCATAATATAAACTGATCTAATCGGGTCTCTGTTTGCCCTACCCTAGAAGTTTAACAGTGCATTTTACGCGACATTTCTTGCGCTTTGAGATGCCGCTTAGCCCAATACACTATCTGACATATGGGCGACATAAATTGAACAAATGTGATAGAATTTCGCTGAATTCATATATTAATCTTAATGAAAAATGATCTAATCGGGTCTCTGTTCGCCCTACCCTAGAAGTTTAATAGTGCATTTAACTCGCCATTTCATGAGCTTTGAGATGCCGCTTAGTCCAATACGCTATCTGAAATATGAGAGACGTAAATTGAACAAATGTGATAGAATTTCGCTGAATTCTTATATTAACCAAAATTTAAAACGATCTAATCGGGTCTCTGATTGCCCTATCATAGAAGTTTAATAGTGCATTTTACTCGCCATTCCACGCGCTTTATGATGCCCCTTAGCCCAATACGCTATCTGAATTAGGAGTGACGTAAATTGAACAAATGTGATAGAATTACGCTGTATTCTTATATTAACCGTAATATAAAATGATCTAATCGGGCGTCTGATTGCCCTATCCTAGAAGTTTAGTAGTGCATTTTACTGGCAATTTCATGTGCTTTAGCTTGCTGCTTAGCCCAATACGCTATCTGAAATAGGAGCGACGTAAATTGAACAAATGTGATAGAATTTCGCTGAATTCTTAAATTGAACCATAATATAAAATGATCTAATCGGGTCTCTGATTGCCCTACGCTAGATGTTTAATATTGCCTTTTACTCGCCATTTCATGTGCTTTGAGATGCCGCTTAGCCCAATGCGCTATCTGAAATAGGAGCGATGTTAATTGAACAAATGTGTTAGAATTTCGCTGAATTCTTTTATTAACCAAAATATAAAATGATCTAATCGGGTCTCTGATTGCCCTATCATAGAAGTTTAATAGTGCATTTTACTCGACATGCCATGCGCTTTAAGATGCCGCATAGCCCAGTACGCTATCTGAAATAGGAGCGACGTAAATTGAACAAATGTGATAGAATTTTGCTGAATTCTTAAATTAACCATAATATAAAATGATCTAATCGGGTCTCTGTTTGCCCTACCCTAGAAGTTTAACAGTGCAGTTTACGCGCCATTCCTTGCGGTTTGAGATGCCGCTTAGCCCAATACGCTATCTGACATATGGGCGACATAAATTGAACACATGTGATAGAGTTTCGCTGAATTCATATATTAATCTTAATGAAAAATGATCTAATCGGGTCTCTGTTCGCCCTACCCTAGAAGTTTAATAATGCATTTTACTCGTTATTTCATGCGCTTTGATATGCCGCTTAGCCCAATACGCTGTCTGAAATAGGAGCGATGTAAATTGAACAAATGTGATAGAATTTCCCTGAATTCTTAAATTAACCATAATATAAAATGATCTAATCGGGTCTCTGTTCGCTCTACCCTGGAAGTTTAATAGTGCATTTCACTCGTCATTTCATGCGCTTGAGATGCCGCTTAGCCCAATACGCTATCTGAAATAGGAGCGACGTAAATTGAACAAATGTGATAGAATTTCCCTGAATTCTTAAATTAACCATAATATAAAATAATCTAATCGGGTCTCTGTTCGACCTACCCTAGAAGTTTAATAGTGCATTTCACTCGTCATTTCATGCGTTTTGAGATGCCGCAAAGCCCAATACGCTATCTGAAATAGGAGTGACGTAAATTGAACAAATGTGATAGAATTTCGCTGAATTCTTATATTAACCAAAATATAAAATGATCTAATCGGGTCTCTGATTGCCCTATCATAGAAGTTTAATAGTGCATTTTACTCGCCATTCCACGCGCTTTAAGATGCCGCCTATATCAGTACGCTATCTGAAATTGGAGCGACGTAAATTGAACAAATGTGATAGAATTTCCCTGAATTCTTATATTAACCTTAATGTAAAATGATCTAATCGGGTCTCTGTTCGCTCTACCCTGGAAGTTTAATAGTGCATTTTACTCGTCATTTCATGCGCTTTGAGATGCTGCTTAGCCCAATACGCTATCTGAAATAGGAGCTACGTAAATTGATCAAATGTGGTAGAATTTTGCTGAATTCTTATATTAACCAAAATATAAAATGATCTAATCGGGTCTCTGATTGCCCTATCATAGAAGTTTAATAGTGCATTTTACTCGCCATTCCACGCGCTTTAAGATGCCGCCTATCTCAGTACGCTATCTGAAATTGGAGCGACGTAAATTGAACAAATGTGATAGAATTTCCCTGAATTCTTATATTAACCTTAATGTAAAATGATCTAATCGGGTCTCTGTTCGCTCTACCCTGGAAGTTTAATAGTGCATTTTACTCGTCATTTCATTCGCTTTGAGATGCTGCTTAGCCCAATACGCTATCTGAAATAGGAGCTACGTAAATTGATCAAATGTGGTAGAATTTTGCTGAACTCTTAAATTAACCAGAATATAAAATGATCGAATCGGGTCTCTGTTTGCCCTACCCTAGATGTTTAATAGTGCATTTTACTCGTCATTTCATGCGCTTTGAGATGCCGCTTAGCCCAATACGCTATCTGAAATAGGAGCGACGTAAATAGAACAAATGTGATAGAATTTCGTTGTATACTTATATTAACCAAAATATAAAATGATCTAATCGGGTCTCTGCTTGCCCTACCCTAGATGGTTGATAGTGCATTTTACTCGCCATTCCACGCGCTTTAAGATGCCGCTTAGCCCAACACGCTATCTGAAATAGGAGCGACGTAAATTGAACAAATGTGATAGAATTACGCTGCATACTTATACTAAACAAAATATAAAATGATCTAATCGGGTCTCTGATTGCCCGATCATAGAAGTTTAGCAGTGCATTTCACGCGCCATTCCACACGCTTTAAGATGCCGCTTAGCACAACACGCTATCTGAAGTAGGAGCGACGTAAATTGAACAAATGTGATAGAATTACGCTGAATTCTTATATTAAACAAAATATAAAATGATCAAATCGGGTCTCTGATTGCCCTATCATAGAAGTTTAGTAGTGCATTTCACTCGCCATTCCACGCGCTTTAAGATGCCGCTTAGCCCAATACGCTATCTGAAATAGGAGCGACGTAATTTGAACATATGTGATAGAATTTCGCTGAATTCTTATATTAACCAAAATATAAAATGATCTAATCGGGTCTCTGATTGCCCTATCATAGAAGTTTAATAGTGAATTGTACTCGCCATTCCACGCGCTTTAAGATGCCGTCTGGCCCAGTACGCTATCTGAAATAGGAACGACGTAAATTGAACAAAAGTGTTAGAATTTCGCTGAATTCTTATATTAACCAAATATAAAATAATCTAATCGGGTCTCTGATGCCTTATCATAGAAGTTTAATAGTGCATTTTACTCGCCATTCCACGCGCTTTAAGATTCCGCCTAGCCCGGTACGCTATCTGAAATAGGAGCGATGTAAATTGAACAAGTGTGATAGAATTTTGTTGAATTCTTAAATTAACCATAATATAAAATGATCTAATCGGGTCTATGTTTGCCCTACCCTAGAAGATTAATAGTGCATTTTACTAGCCATATCATGCGCTTCGAGATGCCGCTTAGCCCAATACGCTATCTGAAATAGGAGCGACGTAAATTGAAGAAATGTGATAGAATTTCGCTGAATCCTTATATTAACCAAAATATAAAATGATCTAATCGGGTCTCTGATTCCCTATCATAGAAGTCTAATAGTGCATTTTACTCGCCATGTCATGCTCTTTGAGATGCCGCTTAGAAGAGTACGCTATCAGAAATAGGAGCGACGTAAATTGAACAAATGTGATAGAATTTCGCTGAATTCTAAAATTAACCATAATATAAAATGATCTAATCGGGTCTCTGTTTGCCCTACCCCAGAAGTTTCATAGTGCATTTTACTCGCCATTCCACGCGCTTTAAGATGCCGGCCAGCACAGTACGCTATCTGAAATAGGAGCGACGTAAATTGAACAAATTCTGATAGAATTTTGCTGAATTCTTATATTAACCTTAATCAAAAATGATCTAATCGGGTTTCTGTTCACCCTACCCTAGAAGATTAATAGTGCATTTCACTCATTTCATGCGCTTTGAGATGCAGCCTAGCCCAGTACGCTATCTGAAATAGGAGCGACGTAAGTTGAACAAATGTGATGGAATTACGCTGCATTCTTATATTAACCGTAATATAAAATGATCTAATCTGGTCTCTGTTTGCCTTACCCTAGAAGTTTAATAGTGCATTTTACTCGCCATTTCATGCGCTTTGAGATGCCGCTTAGACCAATACGGTATCTGAAATAGGAGCGACGTAAATTGAACAAATGTGATAGAATATCGCTGAATTCTTAAATTAACCATAATATAAAATGATCTAATCGGGTCTCTGTTTGTCCTACCCTAGAAGTTTAATAGTGTATTTTACTCGTGATTTCTTGCACTTTGAGATGCCGCTTAGCCCAATACGCTATCTGAAATATGAGCGACGTAAATTGAACAAATGTGATAGAATTTCGCTGAATCCTTATATTCACCAAAATATAAAATGATCTAATCGGGTCTCTGATTCCCTATCATAAAAGTTTAATAGTGATTTGTACTCGCCATTCCACGCGCTTTAAGATGCCGCCTGGCCCAGTACGCCAGCTGAAATAGGAGCGACGTAAATTGAACAAATGTGATAGAATTTTGCTGAATTCTTTAATTATCCATAATATAAAATGATTTAATCGTGTCTCTGTTTGCCCTACCCTAGAAGATGAATAGTGCATTTCACTCGCCATTTCATGCGCTTTGAGATGCCGCTTAGCCCAATACGCTATCTGAAATAGGAGCGACGTAAATTGGACAAATGTGATAGAATTTCGCTGAATTCTTATATTAACCAAAATATAAAATGATCTAATCGGGTCTCTGATTGCCCTATCATAGAAGTTAAATAGTGCATTTTACTCGCCATTCCACGCGCATTAAGATGCCGCCTAGCCCAGTACGCTATCTGAAATAGGAGCGACGTAAGTTGAACAAATTGTGATGGAATTACGCTGAATTCTTATATTAACCGTAATATAAAATGATCTAATCGGGTCTCTGTCTGCCCTACCCTACAAGTTTAATAGTGCATTTCACTCGACATTTCATGCGCTTTGAGATGCCGCTTAGCCCAATACGCTATCTGAAATAGGAGCGACGTAAATTGAACAAATGCGATAGAATTTCCCTGAAATCTTATATTAAACAAAATATAAAATGATCTAATCGGGTCTCTGATTGCCCTATCATACAAGTTTAATAGTGCATTTTACTCGCCATTCCACGCGCTTTAAGATGCCGCCTAGACCAGTACGCTATCTGAAATAGGAGCGCCGTAAATTGAACAAATGTTACAGAATTTTGCTGAATTCTTAAATTAACCATAATATAAAATGATCTAATCGGGTCTATGTTCACCATACCCTAGAAGATTAATAGTGCATTTTACTCGCCATTTCATGCGCTTTCAGATGCCGCTTAACCCATTACGCTATCTGAAATAGGAGCGACGTAAATTGAACAAATGTGGTAGAATTTTGCTGTATTCTGAAATTAATCATAATATAAAATGATCTAATCGGATCTCAGTTTGCCTTACCCTATAAGTTTAATAGTGCATTATACTCGCCATTTCATGCGCTTTGAGATGCCGCTTAGTCCAATACGGTATCTGAAATAGGAGCGACGTAAACTGAACAAATGTGATAGAATATCGCTGAATTCTTAAATTAACCATAATATAAAATGATCTAATCGAGTCTCTGTTTACCCTACCCTAGCAGTTTAATAGTTCATTTTACTCGCCATTTCTTGCGTTTTGAGATGCCGCTTAGCCCAATACGCTATCTGAAATATGAGCGACGTAAATTGAACAAATGTGATAGAACTTCCCTGAATTCTTATATTAACCGTAATATAAAATGAACTAATCGGGTCTCTGTTTGCCTTACCCTAGATTTTTAATTGTGCATTTTACTCGCCATTCCACGCGCTTTCAGATGCCGCCTAGCCCAGTACGCTATATGAATTAGGAGCGACGTAAATTGAACAAATGTGATTGAATTTCACTGAATTCTTATATTAACCAAAATATAAAATGATCTGATCGAGGCTCTGATTGCCCTATCATACAAGTGTAATAGTGCATTTTACTCGCCATTCCACGCGCTTTAAGATGCCGCCTAGCCCAGTACGCTATCTGAAATAGGAGCGACGTAAATTGAACATATGTGATAGAATTTCCCTGAATTCTTATATTAATCAAAATATAAAATGATCTAATCGGGTCTCGGATTGCCCTATCATAGAAGTTTAATAGTGCATTTTACTCGCCATTCCACGCGCTTTAAGATGCCGCCTAGCCCAGTACGCTATCTGAAATAGGAGCGACGTAAGTTGAACAAATGTGATAAAATTACGCTGAATTCTTATATTAACCGTAATATAAAATGATCTAATCGGGTCTCTGTTTGCCTTACCCTTGAAGCTTAATAGTGCATTTTACTCACCATTCCACGCACTTTAAGGTGCCGCCTAGCCCAGTACGCTATCTGAAACAGGAGCGACGTAAATTGGACAAATGTGATAGAATTTCGCTGAATCCTTATATTAACCAAAATATAAAATGATCTAATCGGGTCTCTGATGCCCTATCATAGACGTTTAATAATGCATTTTACTCGCCAATCCACGCGCTTTAAGATGCCGCCTAGCCCAGTACGCTGTCTGGAATAGGAGCGACGTAAATTGTACACATGTGATAGAATTTTGCTGAATTCTTAAATTAACCATAATATAAAATGATATAATCGGGTCTCTGTTTGCCCTACCCTACTAGTTTAATAGTGCATTTTACTCGCCATTTCATGCACTTTGAGATGCTGCTTAGCCCAATACGCTATCTGAAATAGGAGCGACGTAAATTGAACAAATGTGATAGAATTACGCTGAATTCTTATATTAACCGTAATATAAAATGATCTAATCGGTTCTCTGTTTGCCTTACCCTAGAAGTTTGATTGTGCATTTTGCTCGGCACTCCATGAGCTTTGCGATGCCGCTTAGCACAATACGCTATCTGAAATACGAGCGACGTAAACTGAACAAATGTGATAGAATATCGCTGAATTCTTAAATTAACCATAATACAAAATGATCTAATCGAGTCTCTGTTTACCCTACCCTAGCAGTTTAATAGTTCATTTTACTCGCCATTTCTTGCGCTTTGAGATGCCGCTTAGCCCAATACGCTATCTGAAATATGAGCGACGTAAATTGAACAAATGTGATTGAATTTTGCTGAATTCTTATATTAACCTTAATCTAAAATGATCTAATCGGGTCTCTGTTCACCCTACCCTAGAAGTTTAATAGTGCATTTCACTCGCCATTTCATGCGCTTTGAGATGCCGCTTAGAACAATACGCTATCTGAAATAGGAGCGACGTAAGTTGAACAAATGTGATGGAATTACGCTGAATTCTTATATTAACCGTAATATAAAATGATCTAATCGGGTCTCTGTTTGCCTTACCCTAGAAGTTTCATAGTGCATTTTACTCGCCATTCCACGCGCTTTAACATGCCTCCGAGCCCAGTACGCTATCTGAAATAGGAGCGACGTAAATTGAACAAATGTGATAGAATTACGCTGCATTCTTATATTAACCGTAATATAAAATGATCTAATCGGGTCTCTGGTTGCCTTACCCTAGAAGTTTAATAGTTCATTTTACTCGCCAGTTCATGCACTTTGAGATGCTGCTTAGCCCAATACGCTATCTGAAATAGGAGCGACGTAAATTGAACAAATGTGATAGAATTTTTCTGAATTCTTATATTAACCTTAATCTAACATGATGTAAGCGGGTCTCTGTTCACCCTACCCTACAAGTTTAATAGTGCATTTCACTCGACATTTCATGCACTTCGAGATGCCGCTTAGCCCAATATGCTATCTGAAATAGGAGCGACGTAAATTGAACAAATGTGATAGAATTTCGCTGAATTCTTAAATTAACCATAATATAAAATGATCTAATCGGGTCTCTGTTTGCCCAACCACAGAAGTTTCATAGTGCGTTTTACTCGCCATTCCACGCGCTTTACGATGCCGGCTAGCCCAGTAGGCTATCTGAAATAGGAGCGGCGTAAATTGAACAAATGTGATAGAATTTCGCTGAATTCTTATATTAACCGTAATATAAAATGATCTAATCGGTTCTCTGTTTGCCTTAACCTAGAAGTTTAGTAGTGCATTTTACTCGCGATTTCATGCGCTTTGAGATGCCGCTTAGCCCAATACGCTATCTGAAATAGGAGCGACGTAAATTGAACAAATGTGATAGAATTTCCCTGAA
>CAKAJE020001322.1:25158-122080 GCA_916610135.2 Macropis europaea
CCCTGTTTGCCCTACCCTACTAGTTTAATAGTGCATTTTACTCGCGATGTCATGCTCTTTAAGATGCCGCTTAGCCCAATACGCTATCAGTAATAGGAGCGACGTAAATTGAACAAATGTGATAGAATTTTGCTGAATTCTTAAATTCACCATAATATAAAATGATCTAATCGGGTCTCTGTTTGCCCTACACTAGAAGTTTAACAGTGCATTTTACTCGCCATTTCATGCGCTTCGAGATTCCTCTTATCCCAATACGCTATCTGAAATAGGAGCGACGTAAATTGAACAAATGTGATAGAATATCGCTGAATTCTTATATTAACCATAATATAAAATGATCTAATCGGCTCTCTGTTTGCCCTACCCTAGAATTTTTATAGTGCATTTTACTCGAAATTTCATGCGCTTTATGATGCAACCTAGCCCAATACGCTATCTGAAGTAGGGGCGATGTTAATTGAACAAATGTGATAAAATTATGCCGCATTCTTATATTAACAATAATATAAAATGATCTAATCGTGTCTCCGATTGCCCTATCATAGAAGTTTAATAGTGCATTTTACTCGTCATTTCATGCGCTTTAAGCTGCCGCTTAGCCCAATACGCTATCTGAAATAGGAGCGACGTAAATTGAACAAATGTGATAGAATTTCGCTGAATCCTTATATTAACCAAAATATAAAATGATCTAATCGCGTCTCTGATTCCCTATCATAGACGTTTAATAGTGCATTTTACTCGCCATTCCACGCGCTTTAAGATGCCGCCTAGCCCAGTACGCTGTCTGAAATAGGAGCGACGTAAATTGTACAAATGTGATAGAATTTTGCTGAATTCTTAAATTAACCATAATATAAAATGATATAATCGGGTCTCTGTTTGCCCTACCCTACTAGTTTAATAGTGCATTTTACTCGCGATGTCATGCTCTTTAAGATGCCGCTTAGCCCAATACGCTATCAGTAATAGGAGCGACGTAAATTGAACAAATGTGATAGAATTTTGCTGAATTCTTAAATTCACCATAATATAAAATGATCTAATCGGGTCTCTGTTTGCCCTACACTAGAAGTTTAACAGTGCATTTTACTCGCCATTTCATGCGCTTCGAGATTCCTCTTATCCCAATACGCTATCTGAAATAGGAGCGACGTAAATTGAACAAATGTGATAGAATTTCGCTGAATTCTTATATTAACCATAATATAAAATGATCTAATCGGCTCTCTGTTTGCCCTACCCTAGAATTTTTATAGTGCATTTTACTCGAAATTTCATGCGCTTTATGATGCAACCTAGCCCAATACGCTATCTGAAGTAGGGGCGACGTTAATTGAACAAATGTGATAAAATTATGCCGCATTCTTATATTAACAATAATATAAAATGATCTAATCGTGTCTCCGATTGCCCTATCATAGAAGTTTAATAGTGCATTTTACTCGTCATTTCATGCGCTTTAAGCTGCCGCTTAGCCCAATACGCTATCTGAAATAGGAGCGACGTAAATTGAACAAATGTGATAGAATTACGTTGAATTCTTATATTAACCATGATTTAAAGTAATCTAATCGGGTCCCTGATTGCCCTATCATAGAAGTTTAATAGTGCATTTTACTCGTCAGTGCATGCGCTTTAAGATGCCGCCTATCCCAATACGCTATCTGAAATAGGAGCGACGTAAATTGAACAAATGTGATAGAATTACGCAGAATTCTTATATTAACAATAATATAATATGATATATTCGGGTCTCTGATTGCCCTACCATAGAAATTTAATAGTGCATTTTACTCGTCATTTCATGCGCTTGAAGGTGCCACCCAGACCAATACGCTATCTGAAATAGGAGCGTCGTAAATTGAACAAATGTGATAGAATTACGCAGAATTCTTATATTAACCATAATATAAATGATATATTCGGGTCTCTGATTGCCCTATCATAGAAGTATAATAGTGCATTTTACTCGTCATTTCATGCGCTTTGACGTGCCGCCCATCCCAATACATTATGTAAAATAGGAGCGACATAAATTGAACAAATGTGATAGAATTACGCAGAATTCTTATATTAACCATAATATAGAATGATCTAATCGGGTCTCTGATTGCCTATCATAGAAGCTTAATAGAGCATTTTACTGGTCATTCCATGCGCTTTAAGGTGCTGCCTATCCCAATACGCTATCTGAAATAGGAGCGTCGTAAATTGAACAAATGTGATAGAAATACGCAGAATTCTTATATTAACCATAATATAAAATGATCTAATCGGGTCTCTGTTTGCCCTACCCTAGAAGTTTAATAGTGCATTTCACTCGACATTTCATGCGCTTTAAGATGCTACCTAGCCCAGTACGCTATCTGAAATGGAGTCGATGTAAATTGATCAAATGTGATAGAATTACGCTGCATTCTTATATTAACAATAATATAAAATGATCTAATCGGGTCTCTGATTGCCCTATCATAGAAGTTTAGTAGTGCATTTTACTCGACATTTCATGCCCTTTAAGATGCCACCTAGCCCAATACGCTATCTGAAATAGGAGCGTCGTAAATTGAACAAATGTGATAGAATTACGCTGCATTCTTATATTAACCGTAATATAAAATGATCTAATCGGGTCTCTGGTTGCCTTACCCTAGAAGTTTAATAGTGCATTTTACTCGTCATTTCATGCGCTTTGAGATGCTGCTTAGCACAATACGCTATCTGAAACAGGAGCGGCGTAAATTGAACAAATGTGATAGAATTTCGCTGAATTCTTATATTAACCATAATGTAAAATGATCTAATCGGGTCTCTGTTCGCCATACCCTAGAAGTTTAATAGTGCATTTTACTCGCCATTCCACGCGCTTTAACATGCCACCGAGCCCAGTACACTATCTGAAATAGGAGCGACGTAAATTGAACAAATGTGATAGTATTACGCTGCATTCTTATATTAACCGTAATATAAAATGATCTAATCGGGTCTCTGGTTGCCTTACCCTAGAAGTTTAATAGTTCATTTTACTCGCCATTTCATGCACTTTGAGATGCTGCTTAGCCCAATACGCTATCTGAAATAGGAGCGACGTAAATTGAACAAATGTGATAGAATTTCCCTGAATTCTTATATTAAACGAAATATAAAATGATCTAATCGGGTCTCTGATTGCCCTATCATAGAAGTTTAATAGTGCATTTTTCTCGCCATTCCACGCGGTTTAAGATGCCTCCTAGCCCAGTACGCTATCAGAAATAGGAGCGACGTAAATTGTACAAATGTGATAGAATTTTACTGAATTCTTAAATTAACCATAATATAAAATGATCTAATCGGGTCTGTGTTTGCCCTACCCTACTAGTTTAATAGTGCATTTTACTCGCCATGTGATGCTCTTTGAGATGCCGCTTAGCCCAATACGCTATCAGAAATAGGAGCGACGTAAATTGAACAAACGTGATAGAATTTCGCTGAATTCTTAAATTAACCATAATATAAAATGATCTAATCGGGTCTCTGTTTGCCCTACCCTAGAAGTTTAATAGTGCATTTTACTCGCCATTTCATGCGCTTTGAGATGCCGCTTAGCCCAATACGCTATCTGAAACAGGAGCGGCGTAAATTGAACAAATGTGATAGAATTTCGCTGAATTCTTAAATTAACCATAATATAAAATGATCTAATCGGGTCTCTGTTTGCCCAACCACAGAAGTTTCATAGTGCGTTTTACTCGCCATTCCACGCGCTTTACGATGCCGGCTAGCCCAGTAGGCTATCTGAAATAGGAGCGACGTAAATTGAACAAATGTGATAGAATTTCGCTGAATTCTTATATTAACTGTAATATAAAATGATCTAATCGGGTCTCTGTTTGCCTTAACCTAGAAGTTTAGTAGTTCCTTTTTCTCGCGATTTCATGCGCTTTGAGATGCCGCTTAGCCCAATACGCTATCTGAAATAGGAGCGACGTAAATTGAACAAATGTGATAGAATTTCCCTGAATTCTTATATTAAACAAAATATAAAATGATCTAATCGGGTCTCTGATTGCCCTATCATAGAAGTTTAATAGTGCATTTTACTCGCCATTCCACGCGCTTTAAGATGCCGCATAGCCCAGTACGCTATCTGAAATAGGAGCGACGTAAGTTGAACAAATGTGATAGAATTACGCTGAATTCTTATATTAACCAAAACATAAAATGATCCAATCGAGTCTCTGATTGCCCTATCATACAAGGTTAATAGTGCATTTTACTCGCCATTTCGTGCGCTTTGAGATGCTGCTTAGCCCAATACGCTATCTGAAACAGGAGCGGCGTAAATTGAACAAATGTGATAGAATTTCGCTGAATTCTTATATTAACCATAATGTAAAATGATCTAATCGGGTCTCTGTTCGCCATACCCTAGAAGTTTAATAGTGCATTTTACTCGCCATTCCACGCGCTTTAACATGCCACCGAGCCCAGTACGCTATCTGAAATAGGAGCGACGTAAATTGAACAAATGTGATAGAATTACGCTACATTCTTATATTAACCGTAATATAAAATGATCTAATCGGGTCTCTGGTTGCCTTACCCTAGAAGTTTAATAGTGCATTTTACTCGTCATTTCCGGCGCTTGAAGGTGCCGCTTAGCCCAAGACGCTATTTGAAATAGAAGCGACGTAAATTGAACAAATGTGATAGAATTTCGCTGAATCCTTATATTAACCAAAATATAAAATGATCTAATCGGGTCTCTGATTCCCTATCATACAAGGTTAATAGTGCATTTTACTCGCCATTTCATGCGCTTTAAGATGCCGCCTAGCCCAGTACGCTGTCTGAAATAGGAGCGACGTAAATTGTACAAATGTGATAGAATTTTGCTGAATTCATAAATTAACCATAATATAAAATGATATAATCGGGTCTCTGTTTGCCCTACCCTACTAGTTTAATAGTGCATTTTACTCGCCATGTCATGCTCTTTAAGATGCCGCTTAGCCCAATACGCTATCAGAAATAGGAGCGACGTAAATTGAACAAATGTGATAGAATTTTGCTGAATTCTTAAATTCACCATAATATAAAATGATCTAATCGGGACTCTGTTTGCCCTACACTAGAAGTTTAACAGTGCATTTTACTCGCCATTTCATGCGCTTTGAGATTCCTCTTAGCCCAATACGCTATCTGAAACAGGAGCGACGTAAATTGAACAAATGTGATAGAATTTCGCTGAATCCTTATATTAACCAAAATATAAAATGATCTAATCGGGTCTCTGATTCCCTATCATAGAAGTTTAATAGTGCATTTTACTCGCCATTCCACGTGCTTTAAGATGCCGCCTAGCCCAGTACGCTATCTGAAATAGTAGCGACGTAAATTGTACAAATGTGATAGAATTTTGCTGAATTCTTAAATTAACCATAATATAAAATGATCTAATCGGGTCTCTGTTTGCCCTACCCCAGAAGTTTCATAGTGCATTTTACACGCCATTCCACGCGCTTTAAGAGGCCTGCTAGCACAGTACGCTATCTGAAATAGGAGCGACGTAAGTTGAACAAATGTGATAGAATGACGCTGAATTCTTATATTAACCAAAATATAAAATGATCTAATCGGGTCTCTGATTGCCCTATCATAGAAGGTTAATAGTGCATTTTACTCGCCATTCCACGCGCTTTCAGATGCCGTCGAGCCCAGTAGGCTATCTGAAATAGGAGCGACGTAAGTTGAACAAATGTGATAGAATTACGCTGCATTCTTAAATTAACCATAATATAAAATGATCTAATCGGATCTCTGTTCGCCCTACCCTAGAAGTTAAATAGTGCATTTTACTCGCCATTCCATGCGCTTTGAGATGCCGCTTAGCCCAATACGCCATCTGAAATAGGAGCGACGTAAATTGAACAAATCTGATAGAATTTCGCTGAAATCGTATATTAAACGAAATATAAAATGATCTACTCGAGTCTCTGATTGCCCTATCATAGAAGTTTAATAGTGCATTTTACTCGCCATTCGACGCGCTTTAAGATGCCGCCGAGCCCAGTACGCTGTCTGAAATATGATCGACGTAAATTGAACAAATGTGATAGAATTTTGCTGAATTCTTATATTAACCTTAATCTAAAATGATCTAATCGGGTCTCTGTTCACCCTACCCTACAAGTTTAATAGTTCATTTTACTCGCCATTTCATGCACTTTGAGATGCCGCTTAGCCCATTACGCTATCTGAAATAGGAGCGACGTAAATTGAACATATGTGACAGAATTTCGCTGAATTCTTAAATTAACCATAATATAAAATGATCTAATCGGGTCTCTGTTTGCCCTACCACAGAAGTTTCATAGTGCATTTTACTCGCCATTCCACGCGCTTTAAGATGCCGTCGAGCCCAGTAGGCTATCTGAAATAGGAGCGACGTAAGTTGAACAAATGTGATAGAATTACGCTGAATTCTTAAATTAACCATAATATAAAATGATCTAATCGGGTCTCTGTTTGCCCTACCCTAGAAGTTTAATAGTGCATTTTACTCGCCATTTCATGTGCTTTGAGATGCCGTTTATGCCAACACGCTATCAGAAATAGGAGCGACGTAAATTGTACAAATGTGATAGAATTTCGCTGAATTCTTAAATTAACCATAATATAAAATGATTTAATCGGGTCTCTGTTTGCCCTACCCTAGAAGTTTAATAGTGCATTTTACTCGCCATTTCATGCGGCTTGAGATGCCGCTTAGCCCAATACGCTATCTGAAATAGGAGCGACGTAAATTGAACAAATGTGATAGAATTTCGCTGAATTCTTATATTAACCATAATGTAAAATGATCTAATCGGGTCTCTGTTCGCCATACCCTAGAAGTTTAATAGTGCATTTTACTCGCCATTCCACGCGCTTTAACATGCCACCGAGCCCAGTACGCTATCTGAAATAGGAGCGACGTAAATTGAACAAATGTGATAGAATTACGCTGCATTCTTATATTAACCGTAATATAAAATGATCTAATCGGGTCTCTGGTTGCCTTACCCTAGAAGTTTAATAGTTCATTTTACTCGCCATTTCATGCACTTTGAGATGCTGCTTAGCCCAATACGCTATCTGAAATAGGAGCGACGTAAATTGAACAAATGTGATAGAATTTCCCTGAATTCTTATATTAAACAAAATATAAAATGATCTAATCGGGTCTCTGATTGCCCTATCATAGAAGTTTAATAGTGCATTTTTCTCGCCATTCCACGCGGTTTAAGATGCCTCCTAGCCCAGTACGCTATCAGAAATAGGAGCGACGTAAATTGTACAAATGTGATAGAATTTTACTGAATTCTTAAATTAACCATAATATAAAATGATCTAATCGGGTCTGTGTTTGCCCTACCCTACTAGTTTAATAGTGCATTTTACTCGCCATGTGACGCTCTTTGAGATGCCGCTTAGCCCAATACGCTATCAGAAATAGGAGCGACGTAAATTGAACAAACGTGATAGAATTTCGCTGAATTCTTAAATTAACCATAATATAAAATGATCTAATCGGGTCTCTGTTTGCCCTACCCTAGAAGTTTAATAGTGCATTTTACTCGCCATTTCATGCGCTTTGAGATGCCGCTTAGCCCAATACGCTATCTGAAACAGGAGCGGCGTAAATTGAACAAATGTGATAGAATTTCGCTGAATTCTTATATTAACCATAATGTAAAATGATCTAATCGGGTCTCTGTTCGCCATACCCTAGAAGTTTAATAGTGCATTTTACTCGCCATTCCACGCGCTTTAACATGCCACCGAGCCCAGTACGCTATCTGAAATAGGAGCGACGTAAATTGAACAAATGTGATAGAATTACGCTGCATTCTTATATTAACCGTAATATAAAATGATCTAATCGGGTCTCTGGTTGCCTTACCCTAGAAGCTTAATAGTTCATTTTACCCGCCATTTCATGCACTTTGAGATGCTGCTTAGCCCAATACGCTATCTGAAATAGGAGCGACGTAAATTGAACAAATGTGATAGAATTTTGCTGAATTCTTATATTAACCTTAACCTAAAATGATCTAATCGGGTCTCTGTTCCCCCTACCCTACAAGTTTAATAGTGCATTTCACTCGACATTTCATGCACTTTGAGATGCCGCTTAGCTCAATATGCTATCTGAAATATGAGCGACGTAAATTGAACAAATGTGATAGAATTTCGCTGAATTCTTAAATTAACCATAATATAAAATGATCTAATCGGGTCTCTGTTTGCCCAACCACAGAAGTTTCATAGTGCGTTTTACTCGCCATTCCACGCGCTTTACGATGCCGGCTAGTCCAGTAGGCTATCTGAAATAGGAGCGACGTAAATTGAACAAATGTGATAGAATTTCGCTGAATTCTTATATTAACTGTAATATAAAATGATCTAATCGGGTCTCTGTTTGCCTTAACCTAGAAGTTTAGTAGTTCCTTTTTCTCGCGATTTCATGCGCTTTGAGATGCCGCTTAGCCCAATACGCTATCTGATATAGGAGCGACGTAAATTGAACAAATGTGATAGAATTTCCCTGAATTCTTATATTAAACAAAATATAAAATGATCTAATCGGGTCTCTGATTGCCCTATCATAGAAGTTTAATAGTGCATTTTACTCGCCATTCCACGCGCTTTAAGATGCCGCCTAGCCCAGTACGCTATCTGAAATAGGAGCGACGTAAGTTGAACAAATGTGATAGAATTACGCTGAATTCTTATATTAACCAAAATATAAAATGATCCAATCGAGTCTCTGATTGCCCTATCATACAAGGTTAATAGTGCATTTTACTCGCCATTTCGTGCGCTTTGAGATGCTGCTTAGCCCAATACGCTATCTGAAACAGGAGCGGCGTAAATTGAACAAATGTGATAGAATTTCGCTGAATTCTTATATTAACCATAATGTAAAATGATCTAATCGGGTCTCTGTTCGCCATACCCTAGAAGTTTAATAGTGCATTTTACTCGCCATTCCACGCGCTTTAACATGCCACCGAGCCCAGTACGCTATCTGAAATAGGAGCGACGTAAATTGAACAAATGTGATAGAATTACGCTACATTCTTATATTAACCGTAATATAAAATGATCTAATCGGGTCTCTGGTTGCCTTACCCTAGAAGTTTAATAGTGCATTTTACTCGTCATTTCCTGCGCTTGAAGGTGCCGCTTAGCCCAAGACGCTATTTGAAATAGAAGCGACGTAAATTGAACAAATGTGATAGAATTTCGCTGAATCCTTATATTAACCAAAATATAAAATGATCTAATCGGGTCTCTGATTCCCTATCATACAAGGTTAATAGTGCATTTTACTCGCCATTTCATGCGCTTTAAGATGCCGCCTAGCCCAGTACGCTGTCTGAAATAGGAGCGACGTAAATTGTACAAATGTGATAGAATTTTGCTGAATTCTTAAATTAACCATAATATAAAATGATATAATCGGGTCTCTGTTTGCCCTACCCTACTAGTTTAATAGTGCATTTTACTCGCCATGTCATGCTCTTTAAGATGCCGCTTAGCCCAATACGCTATCAGAAATAGGAGCGACGTAAATTGAACAAATGTGATAGAATTTTGCTGAATTCTTAAATTCACCATAATATAAAATGATCTAATCGGGTCTCTGTTTGCCCTACACTAGAAGTTTAACAGTGCATTTTACTCGCCATTTCATGCGCTTTGAGATTCCTCTTAGCCCAATACGCTATCTGAAACAGGAGCGACGTAAATTGAACAAATGTGATAGAATTTCGCTGAATCCTTATATTAACCAAAATATAAAATGATCTAATCGGGTCTCTGATTCCCTATCATAGAAGTTTAATAGTGCATTTTACTCGCCATTCCACGTGCTTTAAGATGCCGCCTAGCCCAGTACGCTATCTGAAATAGTAGCGACGTAAATTGTACAAATGTGATAGAATTTTGCTGAATTCTTAAATTAACCATAATATAAAATGATCTAATCGGGTCTCTGTTTGCCCTACCCCAGAAGTTTCATAGTGCATTTTACTCGCCATTCCACGCGCTTTAAGAGGCCTGCTAGCACAGTACGCTATCTGAAATAGGAGCGACGTAAGTTGAACAAATGTGATAGAATGACGCTGAATTCTTATATTAACCAAAATATAAAATGATCTAATCGGGTCTCTGATTGCCCTATCATAGAAGGTTAATAGTGCATTTTACTCGCCATTCCACGCGCTTTCAGATGCCGTCGAGCCCAGTAGGCTATCTGAAATAGGAGCGACGTAAGTTGAACAAATGTGATAGAATTACGCTGAATTCTTAAATTAACCATAATATAAAATGATCTAATCGGATCTCTGTTCGCCCTACCCTAGAAGTTAAATAGTGCATTTTACTCGCCATTCCATGCGCTTTGAGATGCCGCTTAGCCCAATACGCCATCTGAAATAGGAGCGACGTAAATTGAACAAATCTGATAGAATTTCGCTGAAATCGTATATTAAACGAAATATAAAATGATCTACTCGAGTCTCTGATTGCCCTATCATAGAAGTTTAATAGTGCATTTTACTCGCCATTCGACGCGCTTTAAGATGCCGCCGAGCCCAGTACGCTATCTGAAATAGGAGCGACGTAAATTGAACAAATGTGATAGAATTTTGCTGAATTCTTAAATTAACCATAATGTAAAATGATCTAATCGGCTCTCTGTTCGCCCCACCCTAGAAGTTTATGAGTGCATTTTACTCGCTATTTCATGCGCTTTGAGATGCCTCTTATCCCAATACGCTCTCCGAAATAGGAGCGACGGAAATTGAACGAATGTTATAGAATTTCGCTGAATTCTTATATTAACCATAATGTAAAATGATCTAATCGGGTCTCTGTTTGCCCTACCCTAGAAGTTTAATAGTGCATTTTACTCGCCATTTCTTGCGCTTTGAGATGCCGCTTAGCCCAAAACGCTGTCTGAAATATGAGCGACGTAAATTGAACAAATGTGATAGAATTTTGCTGAATTCTTATATTAACCTTAATCTAAAATGATCTAATCGGGTCTCTGTTCACCCTACCCTACAAGTTTAATAGTGCATTTCACTCGTCATTTCATGCACTTTGAGATGCCGCTTAGCCCATTACGCTATCTGAAATATGAGCGACGTAAATTGAACAAATGTGGTAGAAGTTCGCTGAATTCTTATATTAACCATAATGTAAAATGATCTAATCGGGTCTCTGTTCGCCATACCCTAGAAGTTTAATAGTGCATTTTACTCGCCATTCCACGCGCTTTAACATGCCACCGAGCCCAGTACGCTATCTGAAATAGGAGCGACGTAAATTGAACAAATGTGATAGAATTACGCTACATTCTTATATTAACCGTAATATAAAATGATCTAATCGGGTCTCTGGTTGCCTTACCCTAGAAGTTTAATAGTGCATTTTACTCGTCATTTCCTGCGCTTGAAGGTGCCGCTTAGCCCAAGACGCTATTTGAAATAGAAGCGACGTAAATTGAACAAATGTGATAGAATTTCGCTGAATCCTTATATTAACCAAAATATAAAATGATCTAATCGGGTCTCTGATTCCCTATCATACAAGGTTAATAGTGCATTTTACTCGCCATTTCATGCGCTTTAAGATGCCGCCTAGCCCAGTACGCTGTCTGAAATAGGAGCGACGTAAATTGTACAAATGTGATAGAATTTTGCTGAATTCTTAAATTAACCATAATATAAAATGATATAATCGGGTCTCTGTTTGCCCTACCCTACTAGTTTAATAGTGCATTTTACTCGCCATGTCATGCTCTTTAAGATGCCGCTTAGCCCAATACGCTATCAGAAATAGGAGCGACGTAAATTGAACAAATGTGATAGAATTTTGCTGAATTCTTAAATTCACCATAATATAAAATGATCTAATCGGGTCTCTGTTTGCCCTACACTAGAAGTTTAACAGTGCATTTTACTCGCCATTTCATGCGCTTTGAGATTCCTCTTAGCCCAATACGCTATCTGAAACAGGAGCGACGTAAATTGAACAAATGTGATAGAATTTCGCTGAATCCTTATATTAACCAAAATATAAAATGATCTAATCGGGTCTCTGATTCCCTATCATAGAAGTTTAATAGTGCATTTTACTCGCCATTCCACGTGCTTTAAGATGCCGCCTAGCCCAGTACGCTATCTGAAATAGTAGCGACGTAAATTGTACAAATGTGATAGAATTTTGCTGAATTCTTAAATTAACCATAATATAAAATGATCTAATCGGGTCTCTGTTTGCCCTACCCCAGAAGTTTCATAGTGCATTTTACTCGCCATTCCACGCGCTTTAAGAGGCCTGCTAGCACAGTACGCTATCTGAAATAGGAGCGACGTAAGTTGAACAAATGTGATAGAATGACGCTGAATTCTTATATTAACCAAAATATAAAATGATCTAATCGGGTCTCTGATTGCCCTATCATAGAAGGTTAATAGTGCATTTTACTCGCCATTCCACGCGCTTTCAGATGCCGTCGAGCCCAGTAGGCTATCTGAAATAGGAGCGACGTAAGTTGAACAAATGTGATAGAATTTCGCTGAATTCTTAAATTAACAATAATATAAAATTATCTAATCGGGTCTCTGTTTGCCCTACCCTAGAAGTTTAATAGTGCGTTTTACTCGCCATTTCATGCGCTTTGTGATGCCGCTTAGACCAATACGCTATCTGAAATAGAAGCGACGTAAGTTGAACAAATGTGATAGAATTACGCTGAATTCTTATATTAACCGTAATATAAAATGATCTAATCGGGTCTCTGTTTGCCGTACCCTAGAAGTTTAGTAGTGAATTTTACTCGCCATTTCATGCGCTTTGAGATGCCGCTTAGCCCAATGCGCTATCTGAAGTAGGAGCGACGTAAATTGAACAAATGTGATAGAATTTCGCTGAATTTTTATATTAACCATAATGTAAAATGATCTAATCGGCTGTCTGTTCGCCCTACCCTATAAGTTTAATAGTGTATTTTACTCGCCATTTCATGCGCTTTGAGATGCCGCTTATCCCAATACGCTATCTGAAATAGGAGCGACGTAAATTGAACATATGTGACAGAATTTCGCTGAATTCTTAAATTAACCATAATATAAAATGATCTAATCGGGTCTCTGTTTGCCCTACCACAGAAGTTTCATAGTGCATTTTGCTCGCCATTCCACGCGCTTTACGATGCCGGCTAGCCCAGTAGGCTATCTGAAATAGGAGCGACGTAAATTGAACAAATCTGATAGAATTTTGCTGAATTTTTATATTAACCTTAATCTAAAATGATCTAATCGGGTCTCTGTTCACCCTACCCTACAAGTTTAATAGTGCATTTCACTCGACATTTCAT
The DNA here is from genome assembly GCA_916610135.2 of Macropis europaea. NCBI lineage: Eukaryota > Metazoa > Arthropoda > Insecta > Hymenoptera > Melittidae > Macropis > Macropis europaea. The sequence continues at coordinate 38,579 of CAKAJE020001322.1, forward strand.
GCACTTTGAGATGCCGCTTAGCCCAATATGCTATCTGAAATATGAGCGACGTAAATTGAACAAACGTGACAGAATTTCGCTGAATTCTTAAATTAACCATAATATAAAATGATATAATCGGGTCTCTGTTTGCCCTACCCTACTAGTTTAATAGTGCATTTTACTGGCCATGTCATGCTCTTTAAGATGCCGCTTAGCCCAATACGCTATCAGAAATAGGAGCGACGTAAATTGAACAAATGTGATAGAATTTTGCTGAATTCTTAAATTCACCATAATATAAAATGATTTAATCGGGTCTCTGTTTGCCCTACACTAGAAGTTTTACAGTGCATTTTACTCGCCATTTCATGCATTTTGAGATTCCTCTTAGCCCAATACGCTATCTGAAACAGGAGCGACGTAAATTGAACAAATGTGATAGAATTTCGCTGAATCCTTATATTAACCAAAATATAAAATGATCTAATCGGGTCTCTGATTCCCTATCATAGAAGTTTAATAGTGCATTTTACTCGCCATTCCACGTGCTTTAAGATGCCGCCTAGCCCAGTACGCTATCTGAAATAGTAGCGACGTAAATTGTACAAATGTGATAGAATTTTGCTGAATTCTTAAATTAACCATAATATAAAATGATCTAATCGGGTCTCTGTTTGCCCTACCCCAGAAGTTTCATAGTACATTTTACTCGCCATTCCACGCGCTTTAAGAGGCCTGCTAGCACAGTACGCTATCTGAAATAGGAGCGACGTAAGTTGAACAAATGTGATAGAATTACGCTGAATTCTTATATTAACCAAAATATAAAATGATCTAATCGGGTCTCTAATAGCCCTATCATAGAAGGTTAATAGTGCATTTTACTCGCCATTCCACGCGCTTTAAGATGCCGCCTAGCCCAGTACGCTATCTGAAATAGGAGCGACGTAAGTTGAACAAATGTGATACAATTACGCTGAATTCTTATATTAACCAAAATGTAAAATGATCTAATCGGGTCTCTGATTGCCCTATCATACAAGGTTAATAGTGCATTTTACTCGCCATTTCATGCGCTTTGAGATGCTGCTTAGCCCAATGCGCTATCTGAAATAGGAGCGACGTAAGTTGAACAAATGTGCTAGAATTACGCTGAATTCTTATATTAACCAAAATATAAAATGATCTAATCGGGTCTCTGTTCGCCCTACCCTAGAAGTTAAATAGTGCATTTTACTCGCCATTCCATGCGCTTTGAGATGCCGCTTAGCCCAATACGCCATCTGAAATAGGAGCGACGTAAATTGAACAAATCTGATAGAATTTCGCTGAATTCGTATATTAAACGAAATATAAAATGATCTACTCGAGTCTCTGATTGCCCTATCATAGAAGTTTAATAGTCCATTTTACTCGCCATTTCTTGCGCTTTGAGATGACGCTTAGCCCAATACGCTATCCGAAATAGGAGCGACGTAAATTGAACAAATGTGATAGAATTTCGCTGAATTCTTATATTAACCTTAATGTAAAATGATCTAATCGGGTCTCTGTTCGCCCTACCGCAGAAGTTTAATAGTGCATTTCACTCGTCATTTCATGCGTTTTAAGATGCCCCTTAGCCCAATACGATATCTGAAATATGAGCGACGTAAGTTGAACAAATGTGATAGAATTACGCTGAATTCTTATATTAACCTTAATGTAAAATGATCTAATCGGGTCTCTGTTCGCCCTACCCCAGAAGTTTAATAGTGCATTTCACTCGTCATTTCATGCGTTTTAAGATGCCCCTTAGCCCAATACGCTATCTGAAATAGGAGCGACGTAAGTTGAACAAATGTGATAGAATTACGCTGAATTCTTATATTCACAGTAATATAAAATGAACTAATCGGGTCTCTGTTTGCCTTACCCTAGAAGTTTAATAGTGCATTTTACTCGCCATTTCTTGCGCTTTGAGATGCAGCTTAGCCCAATACGCTATCTGAAATAGGAGCGACGTAAATTGAACAAATGTGATAGAATTTCGCTGAATCCTTATATTAACCAAAATATAAAATGATCTAATCGCGTCTCTGATTCCCTATCATAGACGTTTAATAGTGCATTTTACTCGCCATTCCACGCGCTTTAAGATGCCGCCTAGCCCAGTACGCTGTCTGAAATAGGAGCGACGTAAATTGTACAAATGTGATAGAATTTTGCTGAATTCTTAAATTAACCATAATATAAAATGATATAATCGGGTCTCTGTTTGCCCTACCCTACTAGTTTAATAGTGCATTTTACTCGCGATGTCATGCTCTTTAAGATGCCGCTTAGCCCAATACGCTATCAGTAATAGGAGCGACGTAAATTGAACAAATGTGATAGAATTTTGCTGAATTCTTAAATTCACCATAATATAAAATGATCTAATCGGGTCTCTGTTTGCCCTACACTAGAAGTTTAACAGTGCATTTTACTCGCCATTTCATGCGCTTCGAGATTCCTCTTATCCCAATACGCTATCTGAAATAGGAGCGACGTAAATTGAACAAATGTGATAGAATATCGCTGAATTCTTATATTAACCATAATATAAAATGATCTAATCGGCTCTCTGTTTGCCCTACCCTAGAATTTTTATAGTGCATTTTACTCGAAATTTCATGCGCTTTATGATGCAACCTAGCCCAATACGCTATCTGAAGTAGGGGCGATGTTAATTGAACAAATGTGATAAAATTATGCCGCATTCTTATATTAACAATAATATAAAATGATCTAATCGTGTCTCCGATTGCCCTATCATAGAAGTTTAATAGTGCATTTTACTCGTCATTTCATGCGCTTTAAGCTGCCGCTTAGCCCAATACGCTATCTGAAATAGGAGCGACGTAAATTGAACAAATGTGATAGAATTTCGCTGAATCCTTATATTAACCAAAATATAAAATGATCTAATCGGGTCTCTGATTCCCTATCATAGACGTTTAATAGTGCATTTTACTCGCCATTCCACGCGCTTTAAGATGCCGCCTAGCCCAGTACGCTGTCTGAAATAGGAGCGACGTAAATTGTACAAATGTGATAGAATTTTGCTGAATTCTTAAATTAACCATAATATAAAATGATATAATCGGGTCTCTGTTTGCCCTACCCTACTAGTTTAATAGTGCATTTTACTCGCGATGTCATGCTCTTTAAGATGCCGCTTAGCCCAATACGCTATCAGTAATAGGAGCGACGTAAATTGAACAAATGTGATAGAATTTTGCTGAATTCTTATATTAACCATAATATAAAATGATCTAATCGGGTCTCTGTTTGCCCTACACTAGAAGTTTAACAGTGCATTTTACTCGCCATTTCATGCGCTTCGAGATTCCTCTTATCCCAATACGCTATCTGAAATAGGAGCGACGTAAATTGAACAAATGTGATAGAATTTCGCTGAATTCTTATATTAACCATAATATAAAATGATCTAATCGGCTCTCTGTTTGCCCTACCCTAGAATTTTAATAGTGCATTTTACTCGAAATTTCATGCGCTTTATGATGCAACCTAGCCCAATACGCTATCTGAAGTAGGGGCGATGTTAATTGAACAAATGTGATAAAATTATGCCGCATTCTTATATTAACAATAATATAAAATGATCCAATCGTGTCTCCGATTGCCCTATCATAGAAGTTTAATAGTGCATTTTACTCGTCATTTCATGCGCTTTAAGCTGCCGCTTAGCCCAATACGCTATCTGAAATAGGAGCGACGTAAATTGAACAAATGTGATAGAATTAAGTTGAATTCTTATATTAACCATGATTTAAAGTAATCTAATCGGGTCCCTGATTGCCCTATCATAGAAGTTTAATAGTGCATTTTACTCGTCAGTGCATGCGCTTTAAGATGCCGCCTATCCGAATACGCTATCTGGAATAGGAGCGACGTAAATTGAACAAATGTGATAGAATTACGCAGAATTCTTATATTAACAATAATATAATATGATATATTCGGGTCTCTGATTGCCCTACCATAGAAATTTAATAGTGCATTTTACTCGTCATTTCATGCGCTTGAAGGTGCCACCCAGACCAATACGCTATCTGAAATAGGAGCGTCGTAAATTGAACAAATGTGATAGAATTACGCAGAATTCTTATATTAACAATAATATAAAATGATATATTCGGGTCTCTGATTGCCCTATCATAGAAGTATAATAGTGCATTTTACTCGTCATTTCATGCGCTTTGACGTGCCGCCCATCCCAATACATTATGTAAAATAGGAGCGACATAAATTGAACAAATGTGATAGAATTACGCAGAATTCTTATATTAACCATAATATAGAATGATCTAATCGGGTCTCTGATTGCCTATCATAGAAGCTTAATAGAGCATTTTACTGGTCATTCCATGCGCTTTAAGGTGCTGCCTATCCCAATACGCTATCTGAAATAGGAGCGTCGTAAATTGAACAAATGTGATAGAAATACGCAGAATTCTTATATTAACCATAATATAAAATGATCTAATCGGGTCTCTGTTTGCCCTACCCTAGAAGTTTAATAGTGCATTTCACTCGACATTTCATGCGCTTTAAGATGCTACCTAGCCCAGTACGCTATCTGAAATGGAGTCGATGTAAATTGATCAAATGTGATAGAATTACGCTGCATTCTTATATTAACAATAATATAAAATGATCTAATCGGGTCTCTGATTGCCCTATCATAGAAGTTTAGTAGTGCATTTTACTCGACATTTCATGCCCTTTAAGATGCCACCTAGCCCAATACGCTATCTGAAATAGGGGCGACGTAAATTGAAAAATGTGATAAAATGACGCTAAATTCTTATATTAAGAATAATATAAAATGAGCTAATCGTGTCTCCGATTGCCCTATCCTAGAAATTTAGTAGTGCATTTTACTCGACATTTCATGCCCATTAACATGCCGCTTAGATCAATGCGCTATCTGAAATAGGAGCGACGTAAATTGAACAAATGTGATAAAATTACCCTGAATCCTTGTATTAACAATAATATAAAATGATCTAATCGGGTCTCTGATTACCGTATCATAGAAGCTTAATAGTGCATTTTACTCGTCATTCCATGCGCTTTAAGGTGCCGCTTAGCCCAATACGCTATCTGAAATAGGAGCGACGTAAATTGGACAAATGTGATAAAATTACGTTGAATTCTTATATTAACCATAATGTAAAATGATCTAATCGGGTCTCTGTTCGCCATACCCTAGAAGTTTAATAGTGCATTTTACTCGCCATTCCACGCGCTTTAACATGCCACCGAGCCCAGTACGCTATCTGAAATAGGAGCGACGTAAATTGAACAAATGTGATAGAATTACGCTGCATTCTTATATTAACCGTAATATAAAATGATCTAATCGGGTCTCTGGTTGCCTTACCCTAGAAGTTTAATAGTTCATTTTACCCGCCATTTCATGCACTTTGAGATGCTGCTTAGCCCAATACGCTATCTGAAATAGGAGCGACGTAAATTGAACAAATGTGATAGAATTTTGCTGAATTCTTATATTAACCTTAACCTAAAATGATCTAATCGGGTCTCTGTTCCCCCTACCCTACAAGTTTAATAGTGCATTTCACTCGACATTTCATGCACTTTGAGATGCCGCTTAGCTCAATATGCTATCTGAAATATGAGCGACGTAAATTGAACAAATGTGATAGAATTTCGCTGAATTCTTAAATTAACCATAATATAAAATGATCTAATCGGGTCTCTGTTTGCCCAACCACAGAAGTTTCATAGTGCGTTTTACTCGCCATTCCACGCGCTTTACGATGCCGGCTAGTCCAGTAGGCTATCTGAAATAGGAGCGACGTAAATTGAACAAATGTGATAGAATTTCGCTGAATTCTTATATTAACTGTAATATAAAATGATCTAATCGGGTCTCTGTTTGCCTTAACCTAGAAGTTTAGTAGTTCCTTTTTCTCGCGATTTCATGCGCTTTGAGATGCCGCTTAGCCCAATACGCTATTTGAAATAGAAGCGACGTAAATTGTACAAATGTGATAGAATTTTGCTGAATTCTTAAATTAACCATAATATAAAATGATATAATCGGGTCTCTGTTTGCCCTACCCTACTAGTTTAATAGTGCATTTTACTCGCCATGTCATGCTCTTTAAGATGCCGCTTAGCCCAATACGCTATCAGAAATAGGAGCGACGTAAATTGAACAAATGTGATAGAATTTTGCTGAATTCTTAAATTCACCATAATATAAAATGATCTAATCGGGTCTCTGTTTGCCCTACACTAGAAGTTTAACAGTGCATTTTACTCGCCATTTCATGCGCTTTGAGATTCCTCTTAGCCCAATACGCTATCTGAAACAGGAGCGACGTAAATTGAACAAATGTGATAGAATTTCGCTGAATCCTTATATTAACCAAAATATAAAATGATCTAATCGGGTCTCTGATTCCCTATCATAGAAGTTTAATAGTGCATTTTACTCGCCATTCCACGTGCTTTAAGATGCCGCCTAGCCCAGTACGCTATCTGAAATAGTAGCGACGTAAATTGTACAAATGTGATAGAATTTTGCTGAATTCTTAAATTAACCATAATATAAAATGATCTAATCGGGTCTCTGTTTGCCCTACCCCAGAAGTTTCATAGTGCATTTTACTCGCCATTCCACGCGCTTTAAGAGGCCTGCTAGCACAGTACGCTATCTGAAATAGGAGCGACGTAAGTTGAACAAATGTGATAGAATGACGCTGAATTCTTATATTAACCAAAATATAAAATGATCTAATCGGGTCTCTGATTGCCCTATCATAGAAGGTTAATAGTGCATTTTACTCGCCATTCCACGCGCTTTCAGATGCCGTCGAGCCCAGTAGGCTATCTGAAATAGGAGCGACGTAAGTTGAACAAATGTGATAGAATTACGCTGAATTCTTAAATTAACCATAATATAAAATGATCTAATCGGATCTCTGTTCGCCCTACCCTAGAAGTTAAATAGTGCATTTTACTCGCCATTCCATGCGCTTTGAGATGCCGCTTAGCCCAATACGCCATCTGAAATAGGAGCGACGTAAATTGAACAAATCTGATAGAATTTCGCTGAAATCGTATATTAAACGAAATATAAAATGATCTACTCGAGTCTCTGATTGCCCTATCATAGAAGTTTAATAGTGCAATTTACTCGCCATTCGACGCGCTTTAAGATGCCGCCGAGCCCAGTACGCTATCTGAAATAGGAGCGACGTAAATTGAACAAATGTGATAGAATTTTGCTGAATTCTTAAATTAACCATAATGTAAAATGATCTAATCGGCTCTCTGTTCGCCCCACCCTAGAAGTTTATGAGTGCATTTTACTCGCTATTTCATGCGCTTTGAGATGCCTCTTATCCCAATACGCTCTCTGAAATAGGAGCGACGGAAATTGAACGAATGTTATAGAATTTCGCTGAATTCTTATATTAACCATAATGTAAAATGATCTAATCGGGTCTCTGTTTGCCCTACCACCGAAGTTTCATAGTGCATTTTACTCGCCATTCCACGCGCTTTACGATGCCGGCTAGCCCAGTAGGCTATCTGAAATAGGAGCGACGTAAATTGAACAAATCTGATAGAATTTTGCTGAATTTTTATATTAACCTTAATCTAAAATGATCTAATCGGGTCTCTGTTCACCCTACCCTACAAGTTTAATAGTGCATTTCACTCGACATTTCATGCACTTTGAGATGCCGCTTAGCCCAATACGCTATCAGAAATAGGAGCGACGTAAGTTGAACAAATGTGATAGAATTTCGCTGAATTCTTAAATTAACAATAATATAAAATTATCTAATCGGGTCTCTGTTTGCCCTACCCTAGAAGTTTAATAGTGCGTTTTACTCGCCATTTCATGCGCTTCGTGATGCCGCTTAGACCAATACGCTATCTGAAATAGAAGCGACGTAAGTTGAACAAATGTGATAGAATTACGCTGAATTCTTATATTAACCGTAATATAAAATGATCTAATCGGGTCTCTGTTTGCCGTACCCTAGAAGTTTAGTAGTGAATTTTACTCGCCATTTCATGCGCTTTGAGATGCCGCTTAGCCCAATGCGCTATCTGAAGTAGGAGCGACGTAAATTGAACAAATGTGATAGAATTTCGCTGAATTTTTATATTAACCATAATGTAAAATGATCTAATCGGCTGTCTGTTCGCCCTACCCTATAAGTTTAATAGTGTATTTTACTCGCCATTTCATGCGCTTTGAGATGCCGCTTATCCCAATACGCTATCTGAAATAGGAGCGACGTAAATTGAACATATGTGACAGAATTTCGCTGAATTCTTAAATTAACCATAATATAAAATGATCTAATCGGGTCTCTGTTTGCCCTACCACAGAAGTTTCATAGTGCATTTTACTCGCCATTCCACGCGCTTTACGATGCCGGCTAGCCCAGTAGGCTATCTGAAATAGGAGCGACGTAAATTGAACAAATCTGATAGAATTTTGCTGAATTTTTATATTAACCTTAATCTAAAATGATCTAATCGGGTCTCTGTTCACCCTACCCTACAAGTTTAACAGTGCATTTCACTCGACATTTCATGCACTTTGAGATGCCGCTTAGCCCAATATGCTATCTGAAATATGAGCGACGTAAATTGAACAAACGTGACAGAATTTCGCTGAATTCTTAAATTAACCATAATATAAAATGATATAATCGGGTCTCTGTTTGCCCTACCCTACTAGTTTAATAGTGCATTTTACTGGCCATGTCATGCTCTTTAAGATGCCGCTTAGCCCAATACGCTATCAGAAATAGGAGCGACGTAAATTGAACAAATGTGATAGAATTTTGCTGAATTCTTAAATTCACCATAATATAAAATGATTTAATCGGGTCTCTGTTTGCCCTACACTAGAAGTTTTACAGTGCATTTTACTCGCCATTTCATGCATTTTGAGATTCCTCTTAGCCCAATACGCTATCTGAAACAGGAGCGACGTAAATTGAACAAATGTGATAGAATTTCGCTGAATCCTTATATTAACCAAAATATAAAATGATCTAATCGGGTCTCTGATTCCCTATCATAGAAGTTTAATAGTGCATTTTACTCGCCATTCCACGTGCTTTAAGATGCCGCCTAGCCCAGTACGCTATCTGAAATAGTAGCGACGTAAATTGTACAAATGTGATAGAATTTTGCTGAATTCTTAAATTAACCATAATATAAAATGATCTAATCGGGTCTCTGTTTGCCCTACCCCAGAAGTTTCATAGTGCATTTTACTCGCCATTCCACGCGCTTTAAGAGGCCTGCTAGCACAGTACGCTATCTGAAATAGGAGCGACGTAAGTTGAACAAATGTGATAGAATTACGCTGAATTCTTATATTAACCAAAATATAAAATGATCTAATCGGGTCTCTAATAGCCCTATCATAGAAGGTTAATAGTGCATTTTACTCGCCATTCCACGCGCTTTAAGATGCCGTCGAGCCCAGTAGGCTATCTGAAATAGGAGCGACGTAAGTTGAACAAATGTGATAGAATTACGCTGAATTCTTAAATTAACCATAATATAAAATGATCTAATCGGATCTCTGTTTGCCCTACCCTAGAAGTTTAATAGTGCATTTTACTCGCCATTTCATGTGCTTTGAGATGCCGCTTATGCCAATACGCTATCTGAAATAGGAGCGACGTAAATTGAACAAATGTGATAGAATTTCCCTGAATTCTTATATTAAACAAAATATAAAATGATCTAGTCGGGTCTCTGATTGCCCTATCATAGAAGTATAATAGTGCATTTTACTCACCATTCCACGCGCTTTAAGATGCCGCCTAGCCCAGTACGCTATCTGAAATAGGAGCGACGTAAGTTGAACAAATGTGATACAATTACGCTGAATTCTTATATTAACCAAAATGTAAAATGATCTAATCGGGTCTCTGATTGCCCTATCATACAAGGTTAATAGTGCATTTTACTCGCCATTTCATGCGCTTTGAGATGCTGCTTAGCCCAATGCGCTATCTGAAATAGGAGCGACGTAAGTTGAACAAATGTGCTAGAATTACGCTGAATTCTTATATTAACCAAAATATAAAATGATCTAATCGGGTCTCTGTTCGCCCTACCCTAGAAGTTAAATAGTGCATTTTACTCGCCATTCCATGCGCTTTGAGATGCCGCTTAGCCCAATACGCCATCTGAAATAGGAGCGACGTAAATTGAACAAATCTGATAGAATTTCGCTGAATTCGTATATTAAACGAAATATAAAATGATCTACTCGAGTCTCTGATTGCCCTATCATAGAAGTTTAATAGTCCATTTTACTCGCCATTTCTTGCGCTTTGAGATGACGCTTAGCCCAATACGCTATCCGAAATAGGAGCGACGTAAATTGAACAAATGTGATAGAATTTCGCTGAATTCTTATATTAACCTTAATGTAAAATGATCTAATCGGGTCTCTGTTCGCCCTACCCCAGAAGTTTAATAGTGCATTTCACTCGTCATTTCATGCGTTTTAAGATGCCCCTTAGCCCAATACGATATCTGAAATATGAGCGACGTAAGTTGAACAAATGTGATAGAATTACGCTGAATTCTTATATTAACCTTAATGTAAAATGATCTAATCGGGTCTCTGTTCGCCCTACCCCAGAAGTTTAATAGTGCATTTCACTCGTCATTTCATGCGTTTTAAGATGCCCCTTAGCCCAATACGCTATCTGAAATAGGAGCGACGTAAGTTGAACAAATGTGATAGAATTACGCTGAATTCTTATATTCACAGTAATATAAAATGAACTAATCGGGTCTCTGTTTGCCTTACCCTAGAAGTTTAATAGTGCATTTTACTCGCCATTTCTTGCGCTTTGAGATGCAGCTTAGCCCAATACGCTATCTGAAATAGGAGCGACGTAAATTGAACAAATGTGATAGAATTTCGCTGAATCCTTATATTAACCAAAATATAAAATGATCTAATCGCGTCTCTGATTCCCTATCATAGACGTTTAATAGTGCATTTTACTCGCCATTCCACGCGCTTTAAGATGCCGCCTAGCCCAGTACGCTGTCTGAAATAGGAGCGACGTAAATTGTACAAATGTGATAGAATTTTGCTGAATTCTTAAATTAACCATAATATAAAATGATATAATCGGGTCTCTGTTTGCCCTACCCTACTAGTTTAATAGTGCATTTTACTCGCGATGTCATGCTCTTTAAGATGCCGCTTAGCCCAATACGCTATCAGTAATAGGAGCGACGTAAATTGAACAAATGTGATAGAATTTTGCTGAATTCTTAAATTCACCATAATATAAAATGATCTAATCGGGTCTCTGTTTGCCCTACACTAGAAGTTTAACAGTGCATTTTACTCGCCATTTCATGCGCTTCGAGATTCCTCTTATCCCAATACGCTATCTGAAATAGGAGCGACGTAAATTGAACAAATGTGATAGAATATCGCTGAATTCTTATATTAACCATAATATAAAATGATCTAATCGGCTCTCTGTTTGCCCTACCCTAGAATTTTTATAGTGCATTTTACTCGAAATTTCATGCGCTTTATGATGCAACCTAGCCCAATACGCTATCTGAAGTAGGGGCGATGTTAATTGAACAAATGTGATAAAATTATGCCGCATTCTTATATTAACAATAATATAAAATGATCCAATCGTGTCTCCGATTGCCCTATCATAGAAGTTTAATAGTGCATTTTACTCGTCATTTCATGCGCTTTAAGCTGCCGCTTAGCCCAATACGCTATCTGAAATAGGAGCGACGTAAATTGAACAAATGTGATAGAATTAAGCTGAATTCTTATATTAACCATGATTTAAAGTAATCTAATCGGGTCCCTGATTGCCCTATCATAGAAGTTTAATAGTGCATTTTACTCGTCAGTGCATGCGCTTTAAGATGCCGCCTATCCGAATACGCTATCTGGAATAGGAGCGACGTAAATTGAACAAATGTGATAGAATTACGCAGAATTCTTATATTAACAATAATATAATATGATATATTCGGGTCTCTGATTGCCCTACCATAGAAATTTAATAGTGCATTTTACTCGTCATTTCATGCGCTTGAAGGTGCCGCCCAGACCAATACGCTATCTGAAATAGGAGCGTCGTAAATTGAACAAATGTGATAGAATTACGCAGAATTCTTATATTAACAATAATATAAAATGATATATTCGGGTCTCTGATTGCCCTATCATAGAAGAATAATAGTGCATTTTACTCGTCATTTCATGCGCTTTGACGTGCCGCCCATCCCAATACATTATGTAAAATAGGAGCGACATAAATTGAACAAATGTGATAGAATTACGCAGAATTCTTATATTAACCATAATATAGAATGATCTAATCGGGTCTCTGATTGCCTATCATAGAAGCTTAATAGAGCATTTTACTGGTCATTCCATGCGCTTTAAGGTGCCGCCTATCCCAATACGCTATCTGAAATAGGAGCGTCGTAAATTGAACAAATGTGATAGAAATACGCAGAATTCTTATATTAACCATAATATAAAATGATCTAATCGGGTCTCTGTTTGCCCTACCCTAGAAGTTTAATAGTGCATTTCACTCGACATTTCATGCGCTTTAAGATGCTACCTAGCCCAGTACGCTATCTGAAATGGAGTCGATGTAAATTGATCAAATGTGATAGAATTACGCTGCATTCTTATATTAACAATAATATAAAATGATCTAATCGGGTCTCTGATTGCCCTATCATAGAAGTTTAGTAGTGCATTTTACTCGACATTTCATGCCCTTTAAGATGCCACCTAGCCCAATACGCTATCTGAAATAGGGGCGACGTAAATTGAAAAATGTGATAAAATGACGCTAAATTCTTATATTAAGAATAATATAAAATGAGCTAATCGTGTCTCCGATTGCCCTATCCTAGAAATTTAGTAGTGCATTTTACTCGACATTTCATGCCCATTAACATGCCGCTTAGATCAATGCGCTATCTGAAATAGGAGCGACGTAAATTGAACAAATGTGATAAAATTACCCTGAATCCTTGTATTAACAATAATATAAAATGATCTAATCGGGTCTCTGATTACCCTATCATAGAAGCTTAATAGTGCATTTTACTCGTCATTCCATGCGCTTTAAGGTGCCGCTTAGCCCAATACGCTATCTGAAATAGGAGCGACGTAAATTGGACAAATGTGATAAAATTACGTTGAATTCTTATATTAATCATAATATAAGATGATCAAATCGGCTCTCTGATTGCCCTAACCTAGAAGTTTAGTAGTGCATTTTACTCGACATTTCATGCGCTTTAAGGTGCCGCTTAGCTCAATACGCTATCTGAAATAGGAGCGACGTAAATTGAACAAATGTGATAGAATTTCGCTGAATTCTTATATTAACCATAATATAAGATGACCTAATCGGGTCTCTGATTGCCCTATCATAGAAGTTTAATAGTGCATTTTACTCACCATTCCACGCGCATTAAGATGCCGCCTCGCCCAGTACGCTATGTGAAATTGCAGCGACGTAAATTGAACAAATGTGATAGAATTACGCTGCATTCTTATATTAACCATAATATAAGATGACCTAATCGGGTCTCTGATTGCCCTATCCTAGTAGTTTGGTAGTGCATTTTACTCGACATTTCATGCGCTTTATGATGCCGCTTAGTCCAATACGCTATCTGAAGTAGGAGCGACGTAAATTGAACAAATGTGATAGAATTACGCAGAATTCTTATATTAACCATAATATCAAATGATCTAATGGGGTCTCCGATTGCCATAACACAGATGTTCAGTAGTGCATTTTGCTCGCCATTTCATGCGCCTTAAGAGTCCGCTTAGCACAATACGCTGTATGAAGTAGGTTCGACATAAATTCAACTAATGTGATAGATTACGCAGAATTCTTATATTAACCATAATATAATATGATCTATTCGGGTCTTTGATTGCCCTATCATAGAAGTTTAACAGTGCATTTTTCTCGACATTTCATGTGCTTTAAGATGGCACATAGCCCAATACGCTATCTGAAATAGGAGCGACGTAAATTGAACAAATGTGACAGAATTTCGCTGAATTCTTAAATTAACCATAATATAAAATGATCTAATCGGATCTCTGTTTACCCTACCCTAGAAGATTAATAGTACATTTTACTCGCCATTTCAGGCGCTTTGAGATGCCACTTAGCTCAATGCGCTATCTGAAATAGGAGCGACGTAAATTGAACAACTGTGATAGAATTTCGCTGAATTCTTATATTAACCATAATATACAGTGATCTGATCGGGTCTCTGTTTGCCGTACCCTAGAAGTTTAGTAGTGCATTTTACTCGGCATTTCATGCGCTTTAAGGTGCACCCTATCCCAATACGCGATCTGAAATTAGAGCTGCGTAAATAAAACAAATGTGATAGAGTTACGACGAATGCTTAAATTAACCATAATATACGACGATCTAATCGGGTCTCTGATTGCCGCATCCTAGAAGTTTAGTAGTGCACTTTACTCGACATTTCATGCGCTTTAAGATACCGCTTAGACGAATACGCCATCTGAAGCAGGACCGACGTAAATTGAACAAATGTGATAGAATTATGCAGAATTCTTATATTATCCATAATATAATATGATCTATTCGGGTCTCTGATTACCCTATCAGAGAAGCTTAATAGTTCGTTTTTCTCGTCATTTCATGCGCTTTATCATGCCGCCTAGCCCAATACGCTATCTGGAATAGGAGCAACGATAATTGAACAAATGTGATAGAATTTCGCTGAATTCTTATATTAACCATAATTTAAAATGATCTAATCGGGTCTGTGATTGCCCTATCATAGAAGGTTAGTAGTGCATTTTACTCGTCATTCCACGCGCTTTATGATGCCGCATAGCCGAATACGCTTTCTGAAATTGGAGCTACGTAAATCGAACAAACGTGATAGAATTACGCAGTATTCTTATATTAACCATAATATAATACGATCTATTCGGGTCTCTGATTGCCCTATCATAGAAGTTTATTAGTGCATTGTACTCGCCATTTCATGCGCTTTAAGCTGCCGCCTAGCCCAATACGCTATCTGAAATAGGAGCGACGTAAACTGAACAAATGTGATAGAATTTCCCTAAATTCTGACTTTAACAATGATATAAAATGACCTAATCGGGTCTCTGATTGCCCTATCATAGAAGGTTAGTAGTGCATTTTACTCGTCAATCCACGCGCCGTAAGATGCCGCCTAGCCCAATACGCTATCTGAAATAGAAGCGACGTAAATTGAATAAATGTGATAGAATTTCGCTGAATTCTTATATTAACCATAATATAAAATCATCTAATTCAGTCTCTGTTGGACTATCTGAGAGGTTTAGTAGTGCATTTTACTCGCCATTTCACGCGCGTCAAGATGCCGCCTATCTCAATACGATATCTGGTGTAGGAGCGACGTGAATTGAACAAATGTGATAGAATTACGCAGAATTCTTATATTAACCATAATATAAAATGATCTAATCGGGTCACTGTTTGCCGTATCCTAGAAGTTTAGTAGTGCATTTTTACTCGTCATTTCATGCGCTTTAAGGCGCCACTTAGCCCAATACGCTATCTGAAATAGCAGCGACGTAAATTGAACAAATGTGATAGAATTTCGCTGAATTCTTAAATTAACCATAATATAAAAAGACCTAATCGGGTCTGTGTTTACCCTACCCTAGAATTTTAATAGTGCATTTTACTTGACATGTCATGCGCTTTAAGATGCCACCTAGCCCAATACACTCTCTGAAATAGGGGCGACGTAAATTGAGCAAATGTGATAAAATTTCGCTGAATTCTTATATTAACCATAATATAAGATGACCTAATCGGGTCGCTGATTGCCCTATCATAGAAGTTTAATAGTGCATTTTACTCGCCATTCCACGTGCATTAAGATGCCGCCTAGCCCAGTACGCTATGTGAAATAGGAGCGACGTAAATTGATCAAATGTGATAGAATTACGCTGAATTCTTATATTAACCATAATATAAGATGACCTAATCGGGTCTCTGATTGCCCTATCCTAGTAGTTTGGTAGTGCATTTTACTGGACATTTCATGCTCTTTAAGATGCCGCTTAGCCGAATACGCTATCTGAAGTAGGAGCGACGTAAATTGATTAAATGTGATAGAATTACGCAGAATTCTTATATTAACCATAATATAAGATGATCTAATGGGGTCTCCGATTGCCCTATCACAGAAGTTTAGTAGTGCATTTTGCTCGCCATTTCATGCGCCTTAAGAGTCCGCTTAGCACAATACGCTGTATGAAATAGGATCGACATAAATTCAACAAATGTGATAGAATTACGCACAATTCTTATATTAACCTTAATATAATATGATCTATTCGGGTCTCTGGTTGCCCTATCATAGAAGTTTAACAGTGTATTTTACTCGACGTCTCATGCGCTTTAAGATGCCACCTATCCCAATACGCTATCTGAAATAGGGGCGACGTAAATTCAACAAATGTGATAGAATTACGCAAAATTCTTATATTAGCCATAATATAATACGATCTATTCGAGTCTCTGATTGCCCTATCATAGAAGTTTAATAGTGCATTTTGCTCGGCATTTCATACGCTTTAAGATGCCGCACAGCACAATACGCTATCTGAAATTGGAGCTACGTAAACTAAACAAGTGTGATAAAGTTTCGCTTAGTTCTTGAATTAACCATAATATAAAATGATCTTATGGGGTCTCTGATTACCCTATCATAGAAGCTTAATAGTTCGTTTTTCTCGTCATTTCATGCGCTTTATCATGCCGCCTAGCCCAATATGCTATCTGAAATAGGAGCGACGTAAATTGAACAAATGTTATAGAATAACGCTGAATTCTTATATTAACCATAATATAAAATTATATAATCGGGTCTCTTATTGCACTATGATAGAAGTTTAATAGTGCATTTTACTCGTCAATTCATGCGCTTTAAGGTGCCGCTTAGCCCAATACGCTATCTGAAATAGGAGCGACGTAAATTGAACAAATGTGATAGAATTGCGCTGAATTCTTAAATTAACCATAATATAAAATGACTTAATCGGGTCTCTGTGTGCCCTATCATAGAAGGATAGTAGTGCATTTTACTCGTCATTCCACGGGCTTTAAGATGCCGCCTAGCCCAATACGCTATCTGAAATAGGAGCGACGTAAATTGAACAAATGTGATAGAATTACGCTGCATCCTTATATTAATCAAAACATAGGATGACCTTATCGGGTCTCTGATTGCCCTATCCTAGAAATTTAGTAGTGCATTTTACTCGACATGCCATGCGCTTTAAGATGCCGCCTAGCCCAGTACGCTATCTGAAATAGGAGCGACGCAAATTGAACAAATGTGATAGAATTTTGCTGAATTCTTAAATTAACCATAATATAAAATGATCTAATCGGGTCTCTGTTTGCCCTACCCTAGAAGTTTAATAGTGCATTTTACTCGCCATTTCTTGCGCTTTCAGATGCCGCTTAGCCCAATACGCTATCTGAAATATGAGCGACGTAAATTGAACAAATGTGATAGAATTTTGCTGAATTCTTAAATTAACCATAATATAAAATGATCTAATCGGGTCTCTGTTGCCCTACCCTAGAAGTTTAATAGTGCATTTTACTCGCCATTTCTTGCGCTTTGAGATGCCGCTTAGCCCAATACGCTATCTGACATATGGGCGACATAAATTGAACAAATGTGATAGAATTTCGCTGAATTCATATATTAATCTTAATGAAAAATGATCTAATCGGGTCTCTGTTCGCCCTACCCTAGAAGTTTAATAGTGCATTTAACTCGTCATTTCATGCGCTTTGAGATGCCGCTTAGCCCAATACGCTATCTGACATATGGGCGACGTAAATTGAACAAATGTGATAGAATTTCGCTGAATTCTTATATTAACCAAAATATAAAATGCTCTAATCGGGTCTCTGATTGCCCTACCATAGAAGTTTAATAGTGCATTTTACACGACATGCCATGCGCTTTATGATGCCGCCTAGACCAGTACGCTATCTGAAATAGGAGCGACGTAAATTGAACAAATGTGATAGAATTTTGCTGAATTCTTAAATTAACCCCAATATAAAATGATCTAATCGGGACTCTGTTTGCCCTACCCTAGAAGTTTATTAGTGCATTTTACTCGACATTTCATGAGCTTTGAGATGCCGCTTAGCCCAATACGCTATCTGAAATAGGAGCGACGTAAATTGAACAAATGTGATAGAATTTCGCTAAATTCTTATATTAACCTTAATGTAAAATGATCTAATCGGGTCTCTGTTCGCCCTACCCTAGAAGTTTAATAGTGCATTTCACACGTCATTTCATGCGCTTTGAGATGCCGCTTAGCCCAATACGCTATCTGAAATGGGAGCGACGTAAATTGAACAAATGTGATAGAATTTCGCTGAATTCTTATATTAACCAAAATTTAAAACGATCTAATCGGGTCTCTGATTGCCCTATCATAGAAGTTTAATAGTGCATTTTACTCGCCATTCCACGCGCTTTATGATGCCCCTTAGCCCAATACGCTATCTGAATTAGGAGTGACGTAAATTGAACAAATGTGATAGAATTACGCTGTATTCTTATATTAACCGTAATATAAAATGATCTAATCGGGCGTCTGATTGCCCTATCATAGAAGTTTAGTAGTGCATTTTACTGGCAATTTCATGTGCTTTAGCTTGCTGCTTAGCCCAATACGCTATCTGAAATAGGAGCGACGTAAATTGAACAAATGTGATAGAATATCGCTGAATTCTTAAATTGAACCATAATATAAAATGACCTAATCGGGTCTCTGTTTGCCGTACGCTAGAAGTTTAATATTGCCTTTTACTCGCCATTTCATGTGCTTTGAGATGCCGCTTAGCCCAATGCGCTATCTGAAATAGGAGCGATGTAAATTGAACAAATGTGATAGAATTTCGCTGAATTCTTTTATTAACCAAAATATAAAATGATCTAATCGGGTCTCTGATTGCCCTATCATAGAAGTTTAATAGTGCATTTTACTCGACATGCCATGCGCTTTAAGATGCCGCCTAGCCCAGTACGCTATCTGAAATAGGAGCGACGTAAATTGAACAAATGTGATAGAATTTTGCTGAATTCTTAAATTAACCATAATATAAAATGATCTAATCGGGTCTCTGTTTGCCCTACCCTAGAAGTTTAACAGTGCATTTTACGCGCCATTTCTTGCGGTTTGAGATGCCGCTTAGCCCAATACGCTATCTGACATATGGGCGACATAAATTGAACAAATGTGATAGAGTTTCGCTGAATTCATATATTAATCTTAATAAAAAATGATCTAATCGGGTCTCTGTTCGCCCTACCCTAGAAGTTTAATAGTGCATTTAACTCGTCATTTCATGCGCTTTGAGATGCCGCTTAGCCCAATACGCTATCTGACATATGGGCGACGTAAATTGAACAAATGTGATAGAATTTCCCTGAATTCTTATATTAACCAAAATATAAAATGATCTAATCGGGTCTCTGATTGCCCTATCATAGAAGTTTAATAGTGCATTTTACACGACATGCCATGCGCTTTATGATGCCGCCTAGGCCAGTACGCTATCTGAAATAGGAGCGACGTAAATTGAACAAATGTGATAAAATTTTGCTGAATTCTTAAATTAACCATAATATAAAATGATCTAATCGGGTCTCTGTTTGCCCTACCCTAGAAGTTTATTAGTGCATTTTACTCGCCATTCCAGGCGCTTTAAGATGCCGCCTAGCCCAGAACGCTATCTGAAACAGGTGCGACGTAAGTTGAACAAATGTGACAGAATTACGCTGGATTCGTATATTAACCGTAATATAAAATGATCCAATCTGGTCTCTGATTGCCCGATCATAGAAGGTTAATATTGCCTTTTACTCGCCATTTCATGTGCATTGAGATACCGCTTAGTCCAATACGCTATCTGAAATAGGAGCGTCGTAAATTGAACAAATGTGATAGAATTTCCCTGATTTCTTATATTAACCTTAATGTAAAATGATCTAATCGGGTCTCGGTTTGCCCTACCCTATAAGTTTAATAGTGCATTTTACTCGCCATTTCATGAGCTTTGAGATGCCGCTTAGCCCAATACGCTATCTGAAAAATGAGCGACGTAAATTGAACAAATGTGATAGAATTTCGCTGAATTCTTATATTAACCAAAATATGAAATGATCTAATCGGGTCTCTGATTGCCCTTTCATAGAAGTTTAATAGTGCATTTTACTCGCCATTCCACGCGCTTTAAGATGCCGCCTATGCCAGTACGCTATCTGAAATAGGAGCGACGTAAATTGAACAAATGTGATAGAATTTTGCTGAATTCTTAAATTAACCATAATATAAAATGATCTAATCGGGACTCTGTTTGCCCTACCCTAGAAGTTTATTAGTGCATTTTACTCGACATTTCATGAGCTTTGAGATGCCGCTTAGCCCAATACGCTATCTGAAATAGGAGCGACGTAAATTGAACAAATGTGATAGAATTTCGCTAAATTCTTTTATTAACCATAATATCAAATGATCTAATCGGGTCTCTGTTTGCCCTACCCTAGAAGTTTAATAGTGCATTTTACTCGCCATTTCATGCGCTTTGAGACGCCGCCTAGCCCAATACGCTATCTGAAATAGGAGCGACGTGAATTGAACAAATGTGATAGAATTTTGCCGAATTCTTATATTAACCAAAATATAAAATGATCTAATCGGGTCTCTGATTGCCCTTTCATAGAAGTTTAATAGTGCATTTTACTCGCCATTCCACGCGCTTTAAGATGCCGCCTATGCAAGTACGCTATCTGAAATAGAAGCGACGTAAATTGAACAAATGTGATAGAATTTTGCTGAATTCTTAAATTAACCATAATATCAAATGATCTAATCGGGTCTCTGTTTGCCCTACCCTAGAAGTTTAATAGTGCATTTTACTCGCCATTTCATGCGCTTTGAGACGCCGCCTAGCCCAATACGCTATCTGAAATAGGAGCGACGTAAACTGAACGAATGTGATAGAATTTCCCTGAATTCTTATATTAACCTTAATGTAAAATTATCTAATCGGGTCTCTGTTCGCCCTACCCTAGAAGTTTAATAGTGCATTTCACTCGCCACTTCATGCCCTTTGAGATGACGCTTAGCCCAATACGCTATCTGAAATAGGAGCGACGTGAATTGAACAAATGTGATAGAATTTCGCTGAATTCTTAAATTGAACCATAATATAAAATTATCTAATCGGGTCTCTGATTGCCCTTTCATAGAAGTTTAATAGTGCATTTTACTCGCCATTCCACGCGCTTTAAGATGCCGCCTATCCCAGTACGCTATCTGAAATAGGAGCGACGCAAATTGAACAAATGTGATAGAATTTTGCTGAATTCTTAAATTAACCATAATATAAAATGATCTAATCGGGACTCTGTTCGCCCTACCCTAGAAGTTTAATAGTGCATTTCACTCGTCATTTCATGCGCTTTGAGGTGCCGCTTAGCCCAATACGCTATCTGAAATGGGAGCGACGTAAATTGAACAAATGTGATAGAATTTCGCTGAATTCTTATATTAACCAAAATTTAAAACGATCTAATCGGGTCTCTGATTGCCCTATCATAGAAGTTTAATAGTGCATTTTACTCGCCATTCCACGCGCTTTATGATGCCCCTTAGCCCAATACGCTATCTGAATTAGGAGTGACGTAAATTGAACAAATGTGATAGAATTTCGCTGAATTCTTAAATTAACCATAATATAAAATGATCTAATCGGGTCTCTGTTTGCCCTACCCTAGAAGTTTATTAGTGCATTTTACTCACCATTCCAGGCGCTTTAAGATGCCGCCTAGCCCAGAACGCTATCTGAAACAGGTGCGACGTAAGTTGAACAAATGTGACAGAATTACGCTGGATTCGTATATTAACCGTAATATAAAATGATCTAATCGGTTCTCTGATTGCCCTTTCATAGAAGTTTAATAGTGCATTTTACTCGCCATTTCATGCGCTTTGAGATGCCGCTGAGCCCAATACGCTATCTGTAATAGGAGCGACGTAAATTGAACAAATGTGAGAATTTCGCTGAATTCTTATATTAACCTTAATGTAAAATGATCTAATCGGATCTCTGTTCGGCCTACCCTAGAAGTTTAATAGTGCATTTCACTCGTCATTTCATGCGCTTTGAGGTGCCGCTTAGCCCAATTCGCTACCTGAAATAGGAGCGACGTAAATTGAATAAATGTGATAGAATTTCGCTGACTTCTTATATTAACCGTAATATAAAATGATCTAATCGGGTCTCTGTTCGCCCTACCCTAGAAGTTTAATAGTGCATTTCACTCGTCATTTCATGCGCTTTGAGGTGCCGCTTAGCCCAATACGCTATCTGAAATGGGAGCGACGTAAATTGAACAAATGTGATAGAATTTCGCTGAATTCTTATATTAACCAAAATTTAAAACGATCTAATCCGGTCTCTGATTGCCCTATCATAGAAGTTTAATAGTGCATTTTACTCGCCATTCCACGCGCTTTATGATGCCCCTTAGCCCAATACGCTATCTGAATTAGGAGTGACGTAAATTGAACAAATGTGATAGAATTACGCTGTATTCTTATATTAACCGTAATATAAAATGATCTAATCGGGCGTCTGATTGCCCTATCCTAGAAGTTTAGTAGTGCATTTTACTGGCAATTTCATGTGCTTTAGCTTACTGCTTAGCCCAATACGCTATCTGAAATAGGTGCGACGTAAATTGAACAAATGTGATAGAATTTCGCTATATTCTTATATTAACCAAAATATGAAATGATCCAATCTGGTCTCTGATTGCCCGATCATAGAAGGTTAATAGTGCATTTTACTCGCCATTCCACGCGCTTTAAGATGCCGCTTAGCCCAGTACACTATCTGAAATAGGAGCGACGTAAATTGAACAAATGTGATAGAATTTCGCTGAATTCTTATTTTAACCAAAATATAAAATGATCTAATCTGGTCTCTGAGTGCCCTACCATAGAAGGTTAATAGTGCTTTTTACTCGCCATTTCATGCGCTTTGAGGTGCCGCGTAGCCGAATACGCTATTTGAAATAGGAGCAACGTAAATTGAACAAATGTGATAGAATTTCGCTGAATTCTTAAATTAACCATAATATAAAATGATCTAATCGGGTCTCTGTTTGCCCTACCCTAGAAGTTTATTAGTGCATTTTACTCGCCATTCCAGGCGCTTTAAGATGCCGCCTAGCCCAGAACGCTATCTGAAACAGGTGGGACGTAAGTTGAACAAATGTGACAGAATTACGCTGGATTCGTATATTAACCGTAATATAAAATGATCTAATCGGTTCTCTGATTGCCCTTTCATAGAAGTTTAATAGTGCATTTTACTCGCCATTTCATGCGCTTTGAGATGCCGCTGAGCCCAATACGCTATCTGTAAGAGGAGCGACGTAAATTGAACAAATGGGAGAATTTCGCTGAATTCTTATATTAACCTTAATGTAAAATGATCTAATCGGATCTCTGTTCGCCCTACCCTAGAAGTTTAATAGTGCATTTCACTCGTCATTTCATGCGCTTTGAGGTGCCACTTAGCCCAATTCGCTACCTGAAATAGGAGCGACGTAACTTGAATAAATGTGATAGAATTTCGCTGACTTCTTATATTGACCGTAATATAAAATGATCTAATCGGGTCTCTGTTTGCCCTACCCAAGAAGTTTATTAGAGCATTTTACTCGCGATTTCATGCGCTTTGAGATGCCGCTTAGCCCAATACGCTATCTGAAATAGGAGCGACGTAAATTAAACAAATGTGGTAGAATTTCCCTGAATTCTTATATTAACCTTAATGTAAAATGATGTAATCGGGTCTCTGTTCGCCCTACCGTAGAAGTTTAATAGTGCATTTCACTCGTCATTTCATGCGCTTTGAGATGCCGCTTATCCCAATTCGCTATCTGAAATAGGAGCGACGTAAATTGAACAAATGTGATAGAATTTCGCAGAATTCTTATATTAACCAAAATATAGAAAGATCTAATCAGGTCTCTGATTGCCCTATCATAGAAGGTTAATTGTGCATTTTACTCGCCACTCCAAGCGCTTTAAGATGTCGCCTAGCCCAGCAGGCTATCTGAAATAGGAGCGACGTAAATTGAACAAATGTGATAGAATTACGCTGAATTCTCATATTAACCATAATATAAAATGATCTAATCGGGTCTCTGTTTGCCCTACCCTAGAAGTTTAATAGTGCATTTTACTCGCCATTTCATGCGCTTTGAGATGCCGCTTAGCCCAATACGCTATCTCAAATAGGAGCGACGTAAATTGAACAAATGTGATAGAATTTCGCTGAATTCTTAAATTGAACCATAATATAAAATGATCTAACCGGGTCTCTTTTTGCCCTACGCTAGAAGTTTAATATTGCCTTTTACTCGCCATTTCATGTGCATTGAGATACCGCTTAGTCCAATACGCTATCTGAAATAGGAGCGTCGTAAATTGAACAAATGTGATAGAATTTCCCTGATTTCTTATATTAACCTTAATGTAAAATGATCTAATCGGGTCTCGGTTTGCCCTACCCTATAAGTTTAATAGTGCATTTTACTCGCCATTTCATGAGCTTTGAGATGCCGCTTAGCCCAATACGCTATCTGAAAAATGAGCGACGTAAATTGAACAAATGTGATAGAATTTCGCTGAATTCTTATATTAACCAAAATATGAAATGATCTAATCGGGTCTCTGATTGCCCTTTCATAGAAGTTTAATAGTGCATTTTACTCGCCATTCCACGCGCTTTAAGATGCCGCCTATGCCAGTACGCTATCTGAAATAGGAGCGACGTAAATTGAACAAATGTGATAGAATTTCGCTAAATTCTTTTATTAACCATAATATCAAATGATCTAATCGGGTCTCTGTTTGCCCTACCCTAGAAGTTTAATAGTGCATTTTACTCGCCATTTCATGCGCTTTGAGACGCCGCCTAGCCCAATACGCTATCTGAAATAGGAGCGACGTGAATTGAACAAATGTGATAGAATTTTGCCGAATTCTTATATTAACCAAAATATAAAATGATCTAATCGGGTCTCTGATTGCCCTTTCATAGAAGTTTAATAGTGCATTTTACTCGCCATTCCACGCGCTTTAAGATGCCGCCTATGCCAGTACGCTATCTGAAATAGGAGCGACGTAAATTGAACAAATGTGATAGAATTTTGCTGAATTCTTAAATTAACCATAATATAAAATGATCTAATCGGGACTCTGTTTGCCCTACCCTAGAAGTTTATTAGTGCATTTTACTCGACATTTCATGAGCTTTGAGATGCCGCTTAGCCCAATACGCTATCTGAAATAGGAGCGACGCAAATTGAACAAATGTGATAGAATTTTGCTGAATTCTTAAATTAACCATAATATAAAATGATCTAATCGGTTCTCTGTTTGCCCTACCCTAGAAGTTTATTAGTGCATTTTACTCGACATTTCATGAGCTTTGAGATGCCGCTTAGCCCAATTCGCTACCTGAAATAGGAGCGACGTAAATTGAACAAATGTGATAGAATTTCGCTGAATTCTTATATTAACCTTAATGTAAAATGATCTAATCGGGTCTCTGTTCGCCCTACCCTAGAAGTTTGATAGTGCATTTCACTCGTCATTTCATGCGCTTTGAGGTGCCGCTTAGCCCAATACGCTATCTGAAATGGGAGCGACGTAAATTGAACAAATGTGATAGAATTTCGCTGAATTCTTATATTAACCAAAATTTAAAACGATCTAATCGGGTCTCTGATTGCCCTATCATAGAAGTTTAATAGTGCATTTTACTCGCCATTCCACGCGCTTTATGATGCCCCTTAGCCCAATACGCTATCTGTAATAGGAGCGACGTAAATTGAACAAATGTGAGAATTTCGCTGAATTCTTATATTAACCTTAATGTAAAATGATCTAATCGGATCTCTGTTCGCCCTACCCTAGAAGTTTAATAGTGCATTTCACTCGTCATTTCATGCGCTTTGAGGTGCCGCTTAGCCCAATTCGCTACCTGAAATAGGAGCGACGTAACTTGAATAAATGTGATAGAATTTCGCTGACTTCTTATATTAACCGTAATATAAAATGATCTAATCGGGTCTCTGTTTGCCCTACCCAAGAAGTTTATTAGTGCATTTGACTCGCGATTTCATGCGCTTTGAGATGCCGCTTAGCCCAATACGCTATCTGAAATAGGAGCGACGTAAATTGAACAAATGTGGTAGAATTTCCCTGAATTCTTATATTAACCTTAATGTAAAATGATGTAATCGGGTCTCTGTTCGCCCTACCGTAGAAGTTTAATAGTGCATTTCACTCGTCATTTCATGCGCTTTGAGATGCCGCTTATCCCAATTCGCTATCTGAAATAGGAGCGACGTAAATTGAACAAATGTGATAGAATTTCGCAGAATTCTTATATTAACCAAAATATAGAAAGATCTAATCAGGTCTCTGATTGCCCTATCATAGAAGGTTAATTGTGCATTTTACTCGCCACTCCAAGCGCTTTAAGATGTCGCCTAGCCCAGCAGGCTATCTGAAATAGGAGCGACGTGAATTGAACAAATGTGATAGAATTACGCTGAATTCTCATATTAACCATAATATAAAATGATCTAATCGGGTCTCTGTTTGCCGTACCCTAGAAGTTTAATAGTGCATTTTACTCGCCATTTCATGCGCTTTGAGATGCCGCTTAGCCCAATACGCTATCTGAAATAGGAGCGACGTAAATTGAACAAATGTGATAGAATTTCGCTGAATTCTTAAATTGAACCATAATATAAAATGATCTAACCGGGTCTCTTTTTGCCCTACGCTAGAAGTTTAATATTGCCTTTTACTCGCCATTTCATGTGCTTTGAGATGCCGCTTAGCCCAATGCGCTATCTGAAATAGGAGCGATGTAAATTGAACAAATGTGATAGAATTTCGCTGAATTCTTTTATTAACCATAATGTAAAATGATTTAATCGGGTCTCTGTTCGCCCTAGCCTAGAAGTTTAATAGTGCATTTTATTCGCCATTTCATGCGCTTTGAGATGCCGCTTAGCCCAATACGCTATCTGAAATAGGACCGACGTAAATTGAACAAATGTGATAGAATTACGCTGAATTCTCATATTAACCATAATATGAAATGTTCTAATCGGGTCTCTGATTGCCCTATCATAGAAGTTTAATAGTGCATTTTACTCGACATGCCATGCGCTTTAAAATGCCGCCTAGCCCAGTACGCTATCTGAAATAGGAGCGACGTAAATTGAACAAATGTGATAGAATTTTGCTGAATTCTTAAATTAACCATAATATAAAATGATCTAATCGGGTCTCCGTTTGCCCTACCCTAGAAGTTTAATAGTGCATTTTACTCGCCATTTCATGCGCTTTGAGGTGCCGCTTAGCACAATACGCTATCTGAAATTGGAGCGACGTAGATTGAACAAATGTGATAGAATTTCGCTGAATTCTTATATTAACCAAAATATAAAATGATCTAATCGGGTCTCTGATTGCCCCATCATAGAAGTTTAATAGTGCATTTTACTCGCCATTTCATGCGCTTTGAGGTGCCGCTTAGCACAATACGCTATCTGAAATTGGAGCGACGTAAATTGAACAAATGTGATAGAATTTCCCTGAATTCTTATATTAACCTTAATGTAAAATGATCTAATCGGGTCTCCGTTCGCTCTACCCTAGAAGTTTAATAGTGCATTTCACTCGTCATTTCATGCGCTTTGAGGTGCCGCTTAGCCCAATACGCTATCTGAAATAGGAGCGACGTAAATTGAACAAATGTGACAGAATTTTGCTGAATTCTTAAATTAACCATAATATAAAATGATCTAATCGGGTCTCTGTTTACCCTACCCTAGAAGTTTAATAATGCATTTTACTCGTTATTTCATGCGCTTTGATATGCCGCTTAGCCCAATACGCTATTTGAAATAGGAGCGATGTAAATTGAGCAAATGTGGTAGAATTTCGCTGAATTCTTATATTAACCTTAAAGTAAAATGATTTAATCGGGTCTCTGTTTGCCCTACCCTAGAAGTTTAATAGTGCATTTCACTCGTCATTTCATGCGCTTTGAGATGCCGCTTAGCCCAATACGCTATCTGAAATAGGAGCGACGTAAATTGAACAAATGTGATAGACTTTCCCTGAATTCTTAAATTAACCATAATTTAAAATGATCTAATCGGGTCTCTGTTTGCCCTACCCTAGAAGTTTAATAGTGCATTTTGCTCGCCATGTCATGGGCTTTGATATGCCGCTTAGCCCAATACGCTATCTGAAATAGGAGCGACGTAAATTGAACAAATGTGATAGACTTTCCCTGAATTCTTAAATTAACCATAATATAATGATCTAATCCGGTCTCTGTTTGCCCTACCCTAGAAGTTTAATAGTGCATTTTGCTCGCCATGTCATGCGCTTTGTGATGCCGCTTAGCCCAATGCGCTATCTGAAATAGGAGCGACGTAAATTGAACAAATGTGATAGAATTTCGCCGAATTCTTATATTAACCAAAATATAAAATGATCTAATCGGGTCTCTGATTGCCCTATTATAGAAGTGTAATAGTGCATTTTACTCGCCATTCCACGCGCTTTAAGATGCCGCCTAGCCCAGTACTCTATCTGAAATAGGAGCGACGTAAATTGAACAAATGTGATAGAATTTCGCCGAATTCTTATATTAACCAAAATATAAAATGATCTAATCAGGTCTCTGATTGCCCTATCATAGAAGCTTAATAGTGCATTTTACTCTCCATTCCACGCCTTTTAAGATGCCGCCTAGTCCAATACGCTATCTGAAATAGGAGCGGCGTAAATTGAACGAATGTGATGGAATTTCCCTGAATTCTTATATTAACCTTAATGTAAAATGATTTAA
This sequence comes from Macropis europaea, assembly GCA_916610135.2. Taxonomy (NCBI): domain Eukaryota; kingdom Metazoa; phylum Arthropoda; class Insecta; order Hymenoptera; family Melittidae; genus Macropis; species Macropis europaea. The sequence continues at coordinate 67,720 of CAKAJE020001322.1, forward strand.
TCGGGTCTCTGTTCGCCCTACCGTAGAAGTTTAATAGTGCATTTCACTCGTCATTTCATGCGCTTTGAGATGCCGCTTAGCCCAATTAGCTATCTGAAATAGGAGCGACGTGAATTGAACAAATGTGATAGAATTTCGCCGAATTCTTATATTAACCAAAATATAAAATGATCTAATCAGGTCTCTGATTGCCCTATCATAGATGTTTAATAGTGCATTTTACTCTCCATTCCACGCCTTTGAAGATGCCGCCTAGTCCAGTACGCTATCTGAAATCGGAGCGACGTAAATTGAACAAATGTGATAGACTCTCCCTGAATTCTTAAATTAACCATAATATAAAATGATCTAATCGGGTCTCTGTTTGCCTTACCCTAGAAGTTTAATAATGCATTTTACTCGTTATTTCATGCGCTTTGATATGCCGCTTAGCCGAATACGCTATTTGAAATAGGAGCGATGTAAATTGAGCAAATGTGGTAGAATTTCGCTGAATTCTTATATTAACCTTAAAGTAAAATGATTTAATCGGGTCTCTGTTCGCCCTACCCTAGAAGTTTAATAGTGCATTTCACTCGTCATTTCATGCGCTTTGAGATGCCGCTTAGCCCAATAGGCTATCTGAAATAGGAGCGACGTTAATTGAACAAATGTGATAGACTCTCCCTGAATTCTTAAATTAACCATAATATAAAATGATCTAATCCGGTCTCTGTTTGCCCTACCCTAGAAGTTTAATAGTGCATTTTGCTCGCCATGTCATGCGCTTCGAGATGCCGCTTAGCCCAATAGGCTATCTGAAATCGGAGCGACGTAAATTGAACAAATGTGATAGAATTTCGCCGAATTCTTATATTAACCAAAATATAAAATGATCTAATCGGGTCTCTGATTGCCCTATTATAGAAGTGTAATAGTGCATTTTACGCGCCATTCCACGCGCTTTAAGATGCCGCCTAGCCCAGTACGCTATCTGAAATAGGAGCGACGTAAATTGAACAAATGTGATAGAATTTCGCTGAATTCTTATATTAACCTTAATGTAAAATGATCTAATCGGGTCTCTGTTCGCCCTACCATTGAAGTTTCATAGTGCATTTCACTCGTCATTTCATGCGCTTTGAGTTGCCGCTTAGCCCAATACGCTATCTGAAATAGGAGCGACGTAAATTGAACAAATGTGATAGAATTTCCCTGAATTCGTATATTAATCGAAATATAAAATGATCTAATCGGGTCCCTGATTGCCCTATCATAGAAGTTTAATAATATATTTTCCTCCCCATTCCACGCGCTTTAAGATGCCGCCTAGCCCACTACGCTACCTGAAATAGGAGCGACGTAAATTGAACAAATGTGAGAGAATTTTGCTGAATTCTTAAATTAACCATAATATAAAATGATCTAATCGGTTCTCTGTTTGCCCTACCCTAGAAGTTTGATAGTGCATTTTACTCGTTATTTCATGCGCCCTGATATGCCGCTTAGCCCACTACGCTATCTGAAATAGGAGCGACGTAAATTGAACAAATGTGATAGACTTTCCCTGAATTCTTAAATTAACCATAATTTAAAATGATCTAATCGGGTCTCTGCTTGCCCTACCCTAGAAGTTTAATAATGCATTTTACTCGTTATTTCATGCGCTCTGATATGCCGCTTAGCCCAATACGCTATCTGAAATAGGAGCGATGTAAATTGAGCAAATGTGATAGAATTTCGCTGAATTCTTATATTAACCTTAATGTAAAATGATCTAATCGGGTCACTGATTGCCCCATCATAGAAGTTTAGTAGTGCATTTTACTCGCCATTCCACGCGCTTTAAGATACCGCCTGGACCAGTACGCTATCTGAAATAGGAGCGACGTAAATTGAACAAATGTGATAGAATTTTGCTGAATTCTTAAATTAACCATAATATAAAATGGTCTATTCGGGTCTCTGTTTGCCCTACCCTAGAATTTTAATAGTGCATTTTACTCGCCATTTCATGCGCTTTGAGGTGCCGCTTAGTACAATACGCTATCTGAAATTGGAGCGACGTAAATTGAACAAATGTGATAGAATTTCGCTGAATTCTTATATTAACCAAAATATAAAATGATCTAATCGGGTCTCTGATTGCCCCATCATAGAAGTTTAATAGTGCATTTTACTCGCCATTCCACGCGATTTAAGATGCCGCCTGGGCCAGTACGCTATCTGAAATAGGAGCGACGTAAATTGAACAAAGGTGATAGAATTTTGCTGAATTCTTAAATTAACCATAATATAAAATGGTCTATTCCGGTCTCTGTTTGCCCTACACTAGAAGTTTAATAGTGCATTTTACTCGCCATTTCATGCGCTTTGAGGTGCCGCTTAGCACAATACGCTATCTGAAATTGGAGCGACGTAAATTGAACAAATGTGATAGAATTTCCCTGAATTCTTATATTAACCTTAATGTAAAATGATCTAATCGGGTCTCCGTTCACTCTACCCTAGAAGTTTAATAGTGCATTTCACTCGTCATTTCATGCGCTTTGAGATGCCGCTTAGCCCAATACGCTATCTGAAATAGGAGCGACGTAAATTGAACAAATGTGATAGAATTTTGCTGAATTCCTAAATTAACCATAATATAAAATGATCTAATCGGGTCTCTGTTTGCCCTACCCTAGAAGTTTAATAGTGCATTTTGCTCGCCATGTCATGCGCTTTGAGATGCCGCTTAGCCCAATACGCTATCTGAAATAGGAGCGACGTAAATTGAACAAATGTGATAGAATTTTGCAGAATTCTTAAATTAACCATAATATAAAATGATCTAATTGTGTCTCTGTTTGCCCTACCCCAGAAGTTTAATAGTGCATTTTACTCGCCATTTGATGCGCATTGAGATGCCGTTTAGCCCATTACGCTATCTGGAATAGGAGCGACGTAAATTGAACAAATGTGAGAGAATTTTGCTGAATTCTTAAATTAACCATAATATAAAATGGTCTATTCGGGTCTCTGTTTGCCCTACCCTAGAAGTTTAATAATGCATTTTACTCGTTATTTCATGCGCTTTGAGATGCCGCTTAGCCCAATACGCTATTTGAAATAGGAGCGATGTAAATTGAGCAAATGTGGTAGAATTTCGCTGAATTCTTATATTAACCTTAAAGTAAAATGATTTAATCGGGTCTCTGTTTGCCCTACCCTAGAAGTTTAATAGTGCATTTCACTCGTCATTTCATGCGCTTTGAGATGCCGCTTAGCCCAATACGCGATCTGAAATAGGAGCGACGTAAATTGAACAAATGTGATAGACTTTCCCTGAATTCTTAAATTAACCATAATTTAAAATGATCTAATCGGGTCTCTGTTTGCCCTACCCTAGAAGTTTAATAGTGCATTTTGCTCGCCATGTCATGCGCTTTGATATGCCGCTTAGTCCAATACGCTATCTGAAATAGGAGCGACGTAAATTGAACAAATGTGATAGACTTTCCCTGAATTCTTAAATTAACCATAATATAATGATCTAATCGGGTCTCTGTTTGCCCTACCCTAGAAGTTTAATAGTGCATTTTGCTCGCCATGTCATGCGCTTTGAGATGCCGCTTAGCCCAATACGCTATCTGAAATAGGAGCGACGTAAATTGAGCAAATGTGATAGAATTTCGCCGAATTCTTATATTAACCAAAATATAAAATGATCTAATCGGGTCTCTGATTGCCCTATTATAGAAGTGTAATAGTGCATTTTACTCGCCATTCCACGCGCTTTAAGATACCGCCTGGACCAGTACGCTATCTGAAATAGGAGCGACGTAAATTGAACAAATGTGATAGAATTTTGCTGAATTCTTAAATTAACCATAATATAAAATGGTCTATTCGGGTCTCTGTTTGCCCTACCCTAGAAGTTTAATAGAGCATTTTACTCGCCATTTCATGCGCATTGAGATGCCGTTTAGCCCATTACGCTATCTGAAATAGGAGCGACGTAAATTGAACAAATGTGAGAGAATTTCCCTGAATTCTTATATTAACATTAATGTGAAATGATCTAGTCGGGTCTCTGTTCGCCCTACCCTAGAAGTTTAATAGTCCATTTCACTCGTCATTTCATACGCTTTGAGATGCCGCTTAGTCCAATACGCTATCTGAAATAGGAGCGACGTAAATTGAACAAATGTGATAGAATTTCGCTGAATTCTTATATTAACCAAAATATAAAATGATCTAATCGGGTTTCTGATTGCCCTATCATAGAAGTTGAATAGTATGTTTTCCTCCCCATTCCACGCGCTTTAAGATGCCGCCTTGCCCACTACGCTATCTGAAATAGGAGCGACGTTAATCGAACAAATGTGATAGAATTTCGCTGAATTCTTATATTAACCAAAATATAAAATGATCTAATCGGGTCTCTGATTGCCCTATCATAGAAGTTTAATAGTACATTTTACTCGCTGTTCCACGCGCTTTAAGATGCCGCCTAGCCCAGTACGCTATCTGAAATAGGAACGACGTAAATTGTACAATTGTGATAGAATTTTGCTGAATTCTTAAATTAACCATAATATAAAATGATCTAATCGGGTCTCTGTTTGCCCTACCCTAGAAGTTTAATAGTGCATTTTACTCGCCATTTCATGCGCTTTGGGATGCCGCTTAGCCCAATAGGCTATCTGAAATAGGAGCGACGTTAATTGAACAAATGTGATAGAATTTCGCTGAATTCTTATATTAACCAAAATATAAAATGATCTAATCAGGTCTCTGATTGCCCTATCATAGATGTTTAATAGTGCATTTTACTCTCCATTCCACGCCTTTTAAGATGCTGCCTAGTCCAGTACGCTATCTGAAATCGGAGCGACGTAAATTGAACAAATGTGATAGACTCTCCCTGAATTCTTAAATTAACCATAATATAAAATGATCTAATCGGGTCTCTGTTTGCCTTACCCTAGAAGTTTAATAATGCATTTTACTCGTTATTTCATGCGCTTTGATATGCCGCTTAGCCGAATACGCTATTTGAAATAGGAGCGATGTAAATTGAGCAAATGTGGTAGAATTTCGCTGAATTCTTATATTAACCTTAAAGTAAAATGATTTAATCGGGTCTCTGTTCGCCCTACCCTAGAAGTTTAATAGTGCATTTCACTCGTCATTTCATGCGCTTTGAGATGCCGCTTAGCCCAATAGGCTATCTGAAATAGGAGCGACGTTAATTGAACAAATGTGATAGACTCTCCCTGAATTCTTAAATTAACCATAATATAAAATGATCTAATCCGGTCTCTGTTTGCCCTACCCTAGAAGTTTAATAGTGCATTTTGCTCGCCATGTCATGCGCTTCGAGATGCCGCTTAGCCCAATAGGCTATCTGAAATCGGAGCGACGTAAATTGAACAAATGTGATAGAATTTCGCCGAATTCTTATATTAACCAAAATATAAAATGATCTAATCGGGTCTCTGATTGCCCTATTATAGAAGTGTAATAGTGCATTTTACGCGCCATTCCACGCGCTTTGGGATGCCGCTTAGCCCAATAGGCTATCTGAAATAGGAGCGACGTTAATTGAACAAATGTGATAGAATTTCGCTGAATTCTTATATTAACCAAAATATAAAATGATCTAATCAGGTCTCTGATTGCCCTATCATAGATGTTTAATAGTGCATTTTACTCTCCATTCCACGCCTTTTAAGATGCCGCCTAGTCCAGTACGCTATCTGAAATCGGAGCGACGTAAATTGAACAAATGTGATAGACTCTCCCTGAATTCTTAAATTAACCATAATATAAAATGATCTAATCGGGTCTCTGTTTGCCTTACCCTAGAAGTTTAATAATGCATTTTACTCGTTATTTCATGCGCTTTGATATGCCGCTTAGCCGAATACGCTATTTGAAATAGGAGCGATGTAAATTGAGCAAATGTGGTAGAATTTCGCTGAATTCTTATATTAACCTTAAAGTAAAATGATTTAATCGGGTCTCTGTTCGCCCTACCCTAGAAGTTTAATAGTGCATTTCACTCGTCATTTCATGCGCTTTGAGATGCCGCTTAGCCCAATAGGCTATCTGAAATAGGAGCGACGTTAATTGAACAAATGTGATAGACTCTCCCTGAATTCTTAAATTAACCATAATATAAAATGATCTAATCCGGTCTCTGTTTGCCCTACCCTAGAAGTTTAATAGTGCATTTTGCTCGCCATGTCATGCGCTTCGAGATGCCGCTTAGCCCAATAGGCTATCTGAAATCGGAGCGACGTAAATTGAACAAATGTGATAGAATTTCGCCGAATTCTTATATTAACCAAAATATAAAATGATCTAATCGGGTCTCTGATTGCCCTATTATAGAAGTGTAATAGTGCATTTTACGCGCCATTCCACGCGCTTTAAGATGCCGCCTAGCCCAGTACGCTATCTGAAATAGGAGCGACGTAAATTGAACAAATGTGATAGAATTTCGCTGAATTCTTATATTAACCTAAATATAAAATGATCTAATCCGGTCTCTGATTGCCCTATCATAGAAGTTTAATAGTGCATTTTACTCGCCATTCCACGCGCTTTAAGATGCCGCCATCCCAGTACGCTCTCTGAATTAGGAGTGACGTAAATTGAACAAATGTGATAGAATTTCGCTGAATCCTTAAATTAACCATAATATAAAATGATCTAAGCGGGTCTCTGTTTGCCCTACCCTAGAAGTTTAAGAATGCATTTTACTCGTTATTTCATGCGCTTTGATATGCCGCTTAGCACAATACGCTATCTGAAATAGGAGCGATGTAAATTGAGCAAATGTGATAGAATTTCGCTGAATTCTTATATTAAGCTTAAAGTAAAATCAGTTAATCGGGCCTCTGTTCGCCCTACCCAAGAAGTTTAATAGTGCATTTCACTCGTCATTTCGTGCGCTTTGAGATGCCACTTAGCCCAATCAGCTATCTGAAATAGGAGCGACGTAAATTGAACAAATGTGATAGAATTTCGCTGAATTCTTATATTAACCAAAATATAAAATGATCTAATCGGGTCTCTGATTGCCCTATCATAGAAGTTGAATAGTATATTTTCCTCCCCATTCCACGCGCTTTAAGATGCCGCCTTGCCCACTACGCTATCTGAAATAGGAGCGACGTAAATTGAACAAATGTGATAGACTTTCCCTGAATTCTTAAATTAACCATAATTTAAAATGATCTAATCGGGTCTCTGCTTGCCCTACCCTAGAAGTTTAATAATGCATTTTACTCGTTATTTCATGCGCTCTGATATGCCGCTTAGCCCAATACGCTATCTGAAATAGGAGCGATGTAAATTGAGCAAATGTGATAGAATTTCGCTGAATTCTTATATTAACCTTAATGTAAAATGATCTGATCGGGTCACTGATTGCCCCATCATAGATCTTTAGTAGTGCATTTTACTCGCCATTCCACGCGCTTTAAGATACCGCCTGGACCAGTACGCTATCTGAAATAGGAGCGACGTAAATTGAACAAATGTGATAGAATTTTGCTGAATTCTTAAATTAACCATAATATAAAATGGTCTATTCCGGTCTCTGTTTGCCCTACACTAGAAGTTTAATAGTGCATTTTACTCGCCATTTCATGCGCTTTGAGGTGCCGCTTAGCACAATACGCTATCTAAAATTGGAGCGACGTAAATTGAACAAATGTGATAGAATTTCCCTGAATTCTTATATTAACCTTAATGTAAAATGATCTAATCGGGTCTCCGTTCGCTCTACCCTAGAAGTTTAATAGTGCATTTCACTCGTCATTTCATGCGCTTTGAGATGCCGCTTAGCCCAATACGCTATCTGAAATAGGAGCGACGTAAATTGAACAAATGTGATAGAATTTTGCTGAATTCTTAAATTATCCATAATATAAAATGATCTAATCGGGTCTCTGTTTGCCCTACCCTAGAAGTTTAATAGTGCATTTTGCTCGCCATGTCATGCGCTTTGAGATGCCGCTTAGCCCAATACGCTATCTGAAATAGGAGCGACGTAAATTGAACAAATGTGATAGAATTTTGCAGAATTCTTAAATTAACCATAATATAAAATGATCTAATTGTGTCTCTGTTTGCCCTACCCCAGAAGTTTAATAGTGCATTTTACTCGCCATTTGATGCGCATTGAGATGCCGTTTAGCCCATTACGCTATCTGGAATAGGAGCGACGTAAATTGAACAAATGTGAGAGAATTTCCCTGAGTTCTTATATTAACCAAAATATAAAATGATCTAATCGGGTCTCTGATTGCCCTACCCTAGAAGTTTAATAGTGCATTTTGCTCGCCATGTCATGCGCTTCGGGATGCCGCTTAGCCCAATACGCTATCTGAAATAGGAGCGACGTAAATTGAACAAATGTGATAGAATTTCGCTGAATTCTTATATTAACCAAAATATAAAATGATCTAATCGGGTCTCTGATTGCCCTATCATAGAAGTTGAATAGTATATTTTCCTCCCCATTCCACGCGCTTTAAGATGCCGCCTTGCCCACTACGCTATCTGAAATAGGACCGACGTAAATTGAACAAATGTGATAGACTTTCCCTGAATTCTTAAATTAACCATAATTTAAAATGATCTAATCGGCTCTCTGCTTGCCCTACCCTAGAAGTTTAATAATGCATTTTACTCGTTATTTCATGCGCTCTGATATGCCGCTTAGCCCAATACGCTATCTGAAATAGGAGCGATGTAAATTGAGCAAATGTGATAGAATTTCGCTGAATTCTTATATTAACCTTAAAGTAAAATGATTTAATCGGGTCTCTGTTCGCCCTACCGTAGAAGTTTAATAGTGCATTTCACTCGTCATTTCATGCGCTTTGAGATGCCCGCTTAGCCCAATTAGCTATCTGAATAGGAGCGACGTAAATTGAACAAATGTGATAGAATTTCGCCGAATTCTTGTATTAACCAAAATATAAAATGATCTAATCAGGTCTCTGATTGCCCTATCATAGAAGTTTAATAGTGCATTTTACTCTCCATTTCACGCCTTTTAAGATGCCGCCTAGTCCAGTACGCTATCTGAAATAGGAGCGACGTAAATTGAACAAATGTGATAGAAATTCCCTGAATTCTTATATTAACCTTAATGTAAAATGATCTAATCGGGTCTCTGTTCGCCCTACGCTAGAAGTTTAATAGTGCATTTCACTCGTCATTTCATGCGCTTTGAGATGCCGCTTAGCCCAATACGCTATCTGAAATGGGAGTGACGTAAATTGAACAAATGTGATAGAATTTCGCTGAATTCTTATATTAACCAAAATATAAAATGATCTAATCGGGTCTCTGATTGCCCTATCATAGAAGGTTTAACAGTGCATTTTACTCGCCATTCCACGCGCTTTAAGATGCCGCCTAGCCAAGGTACGCTATCTGAAATAGGAGCGACGTAAATCGAACAAATGTGATAGAATTTTGCTGAATTCTTAAATTAACCATAATATAAAATGGTCAATTCGGGTCTCTGTTTGCCCTACCCTAGAAGTTTAATAGTCCATTTTACTCGCCATTTCATGCGCTTTGAGATGCCGCTTAGCCCAGTACGCTATCTGAAATAGGAGCGACGTAAATTGAACAAATGTGATAGAATTTTGCTGAATTCTTAAATTAACCATAATATAAAATGGTCTATCCGGGTCTCTGTTTGCCCCTACCCTAGAAGTTTAATAGTGCATTTTACTCGCCATTTCATGCGCTTTGAGGTGCCGCTTAGCACAATACGCTATCTGAAATGGAGCGACGTAAATTGAACAAATGTGATAGAATTTCGCTGAATTCTTATATTAACCAAAATATAAAATGATCTAATCGGGTCTCTGATTGCCCCATCATAGAAGTTTAATAGTGCATTTTACTCGCCATTCCCACGCGCTTTAAGATGCCGCCTGGACCAGTACGCTATCTGAAATAGGAGCGACGTAAATTGAACAAATGTGATAGAATTTTGCTGAATTCTTAAATTAACCATAATATAAAATGGTCTATTCGGGTCTCTGTTTGCCCCTACCCTAGAAGTTTAATAGTGCATTTTACTCGCCATTTCATGCGCTTTGAGGTGCCGCTTAGCACAATACGCCTATCTGAAATTGGAGCGACGTAAATTGAACAAATGTGATAGAAATTCCCTGAATTCTTATATTAACCTTAATGTAAAATGATCTAATCGGGTCTCTGTTCGCTCTACCCTAGAAGTTTAATAGTGCATTTCACTCGTCATTCATGCGCTTTGAGATGCCGCTTAGCCCAATACGCTATCTGAAATAGGAGCGACGTAAATTGAACAAATGTGATAGAATTTTGCTGAATTCTTAAATTAACCATAATATAAAATGATCTAATCGGGTCTCTGTTTGCCCTACCCTAGAAGTTTAATAATGCATTTTTACTCGTTATTTCATGCGCTTTGATATGCCGCTTAGCCCAATACGCTATCTGAAATAGGAGCGATGTAAATTGAGCAAATGTGGTAGAATTTCGCTGAATTCTTATATTAACCTTAAAGTAAAATGATTTAATCGGGTCTCTGTTTGCCCTACCCTAGAAGTTTAATAGTGCATTTCACTCGCCATTTCATGCGCTTTGAGATGCCGCTTAGCCCAATACGCTATCTGAAATAGGAGCGACGTAAATTGAACAAATGTGATAGACTTTCCCTGAATTCCTTAATTAACCATAATTTAAAATGATCTAATCGGGTCTCTGTTTGCCCTACCCTAGAAGTTTAATAGTGCATTTTGCTCGCCATGTCATGCGCTTTGATATGCCGCTTAGCCCAATACGCTATCTGAAATAGGAGCGACGTAAATTGAACAAATGTGATAGACTTTCCCTGAATTCTTAAATTAACCATAATATAATGATCTAATCCGGTCTCTGTTTGCCCTACCCTAGAAGTTTAATAGTGCATTTTGCTCGCCATGTCATGCGCTTTGAGATGCCGCTTAGCCCAATACGCTATCTGAAATAGGAGCGACGTAAATTGAGCAAATGTGATAGAATTTCGCCGAATTCTTATATTAACCAAAATATAAAATGATCTAATCGGGTCTCTGATTGCCCTATTATAGAAGTGTAATAGTGCATTTTACTCGCCATTCCACGCGCTTTAAGATGCCGCCTAGCCCAGTACTCTATCTGAAATAGGAGCGACGTAAATTGAACAAATGTGATAGAATTTCGCCGAATTCTTATATTAACCAAAATATAAAATGATCTAATCAGGTCTCTGATTGCCCTATCATAGAAGCTTAATAGTGCATTTTACTCTCCATTCCACGCCTTTTAAGATGCCGCCTAGTCCAATACGCTATCTGAAATAGGAGCGGCGTAAATTGAACGAATGTGATAGAATTTCCCTGAATTCTTATATTAACCTTAATGTAAAATGATTTAATCGGGTCTCTGTTCGCCCTACCGTAGAAGTTTAATAGTGCATTTCACTCGTCATTTCATGCGCTTTGAGATGCCGCTTAGCCCAATACGCTATCTGAAATGGGAGTGACGTAAATTGAACAAATGTGATAGAATTTCGCTGAATTCTTATATTAACCAAAATATAAAATGATCTAATCGGGTCTCTGATTGCCCTATCATAGAAGTTGAATAGTATATTTTCCTCCCCATTCCACGCGCTTTAAGATGCCGCCTTGCCCACTACGCTATCTGAAATAGGAGCGACGTAAATTGAACAAATGTGATAGACTTTCCCTGAATTCTTAAATTAACCATAATTTAAAATGATCTAATCGGGTCTCTGCTTGCCCTACCCTAGAAGTTTAATAATGCATTTTACTCGTTATTTCATGCGCTCTGATATGCCGCTTAGCCCAATACGCTATCTGAAATAGGAGCGATGTAAATTGAGCAAATGTGATAGAATTTCGCTGAATTCTTATATTAACCTTAAAGTAAAATGATCTAATCAGGTCTCTGATTGCCCTATCATAGAAGTTTAATAGTGCATTTTACTCTCCATTTCACGCCTTTTAAGATGCCGCCTAGTCCAGTACGCTATCTGAAATAGGAGCGACGTAAATTGAACAAATGTGATAGAATTTCGCTGAATTCTTATATTAACCAAAATATAAAATGATCTAATCGGGTCTCTGATTGCCCCATCATAGAAGTTTAATAGTGCATTTTACTCGCCATTCCACGCGCTTTAAGATGCCGCCTGGACCAGTACGCTATGTGAAATAGGAGCGACGTAAATTGAACAAATGTGATAGAATTTTGCTGAATTCTTAAATTAACCATAATATAAAATGGTCTATTCGGGTCTCTGTTTGCCCTACCCTAGAAGTTTAATAGTGCATTTTACTCGCCATTTCATGCGCTTTGAGGTGCCGCTTAGCACAATACGCTATCTGAAATTGGAGCGACGTAAATTGAACAAATGTGATAGAATTTCCCTGAATTCTTATATTAACCTTAATGTAAAATGATCTAATCGGGTCTCCGTTCGCTCTACCCTAGAAGTTTAATAGTGCATTTCACTCGTCATTTCATGCGCTTTGAGATGCCGCTTAGCCCAATACGCTATCTGAAATAGGAGCGACGTAAATTGAACAAATGTGATAGAATTTTGCTGAATTCGTAAATTAACCATAATATAAAACGATCTAATTGTGTCTCTGTTTGCCCTACCCCAGAAGTTTAATAGTGCATTTTACTCGCCATTTGATGCGCATTGAGATGCCGTTTAGCCCATTACGCTATCTGGAATAGGAGCGACGTAAATTGAACAAATGTGAGAGAATTTCCCTGAGTTCTTATAGTAACCAAAATATAAAATGATCTAATCGGGTCCCTGATTGCCCTATCATAGAAGTTTAATAGTGCATTTTACTCGCCATTCCACGTGCTTTAAGATGCCGCCTAGCCCAGTACGCTATCTGAAATAGGAGCGACGTAAATTGAACAAATGTGATAGAATTTTGCTGAATTCTTGAATTAACCATAATATAAAATGATCTAATCGGGTCTCTGTTTTCCCTACCCTAGAAGTTTAATAGTGTATTTTACTCGCCATTTCATGCGCTTTGAGATGCCGTTTAGCCCAATACGCTATCCGAAACAGGAGCGACGTAAATTGAACAAATGTGATAGAATTTCGCTGAATTCTTATATTAACCAAAATATAAAATGATCTAATCGGGTCTCTGATTGCCCTATCATAGAAGTTGAATAGTACATTTTCCTCCCCATTCCACGCGCTTTAAGATGCCGCCTTGCCCACTACGCTATCTGAAATAGGAGCGACGTAAATTGAACAAATGTGATAGACTTTCCCTGAATTCTTAGATTAACCATAATTTAAAATGATCTAATCGGGTCTCTGCTTGCCCTACCCTAGAAGTTTAATAGTGCATTTTGCTCGCCATGTCATGCGCTTTGAGATGCCGCTTAGCCCAATACGCTAACTGAAATAGGAGCGACGTAAATTGAAGAAATCTGATAGAATTTCGCCGAATTCTTATATCAACCAAAATATTGCTGCGCCGGGGATTATCATCGCACGACATGTTCACACTTATAACTTTATTATGAGGATATAAACAAGGAATGGCAGAGTCTATAATATCGCGTCTTGTCTCCTTGACTGTCAATCAGACTCTCTCATTGATCTGTTTCATCAATAACGGCGATCGTCCCTTAACGACAGATCGAACGCTCCCTTCGGGTCGATCACGGTTGGCTTCACGGTGTTCGTAACACTGCCCTCCTTCCTTTAAAGGCGGGCGTCCCGACCGCGTCAAACTTCAGTTACTGACGACCAACTTCACTTGAGCCGCTAGCGCCTGCCTTCAGATTCTGGCTAACCTCAGTTCAATGAGATGTCATCTTGGCCGCTAACCTCAGCGATATGTACCTTTGTCTGAAAAAAGGAGGTAAATCGAAAGGATTTAAATGTAAACCTCTGTGGCCTTCTTCAGACAGCAAACGTCTTGACATTCGTCCTCCGTCCCAGGGGAAAACCACGTAAAAACCCTGAGCAAGACGCCGGTACTATGCTCGTTCGATATATCGAGGATATCCCGGTTACTTCTCGCCCTTCCTCTTGACTCTTGAGTTTTGCGCACTTCTTTCTTGAAATCTTCACGGGCGGAACCTGCCCTCGTCTTCTTCGATCAAACGTCCTCTTCTTGGGCGAAAAGCATGGGACATCCTCCTCCTCTCCTGATTCTTCTCATTAAACAAAGTGGCACGACCTTCGTATCTGGCCAAACGCTTCACGTGCACCACTTTGCACTTACTCTTTGGCGAACGCTGGATTCTATAAATAACTTCATTAAGCCTATCCAGCACTTTATATGGACCTTCCCAATCAGCCTGCAACTTAGGGCATTTCCCTTTTACCCTTCTAGGCTGAAACAACCAAACCTGGTCCCCTGATGTGAAGTCAATCGCTTGTACATGACTGTCATACCAGGACTTCATCTTCGAGCTACTGATTTGAAGACGTCGCCGAACGAATTCGTGGATCTTCTTCATCCTCTCTTTGATCCAAACTATGTACTGTTGTTCGGCGTCTTCTACCTTCATCTCAGGAGGCAGCCCTCTCCACAATTGCATGGGCAGCCGAATCTCCTGACCATACAGAATCATTGAAGGTGTCATTTGCGTAGCCTCGTGACAGGAAGATCGGTAGGCCAAAAGGAAAAGAGGGATCCACTCATCCCAATCCCGTTGATGCTCCGAAACGAACATCGCAAGATATTGAAGTAACGTTCTATTGAGACGTTCCACCAAACCGTCAGACTGTGGATGCAAAGGAGTAGTTCTCGTCTTCCTTATTCCCAGCAGTTTCATCAACTCCTGGAACACCGCGGACTCAAAACTTCTTCCTTGATCCGAGTGAATTTCCAACGGCACTCCATGCCGACATACAACGTGTTCTAGAAGTGCCCTAGCGATCGTGACCGCCTGCTGGTTTGGCATCGCGATTACTTCAGGCCACTTCGTGAAATAATCCGCAACAACCAGCATGTATCTATTTCCGGCCCGAGACCTCGGGAGCGGACCCACAACGTCGAGCGCGACTCTCTCAAACGGTGCTCCGACGTTATACACCTTCAGGTTCCCCGCTCCTCTCTTTCGCGGTCCCTTCTTCGCCGCACACGTGTCACATCGCCGACACCATTCTTCTACATCCTGCCGACAGGTCGCCCAGTAGAATTGCTGACGTACCTTGGCCAAAGTCTTCTTTACGCCAAAATGCCCCGCCGTAGGAGAATCGTGGAACTGGCTCAATACCTCCGGTATCTTTACTCGTGGCACCACCAAGAACCACGAAGTCGTTACTCCATTGGTAGATTCCCACCTACGGAACAATAGTCCATCCCTCACTTCTAGTGAGTCCCAAATCGACCAGTAATATTTCAGACGTGGAGAAAACCGCGCAACATCTTGATGAAGAGGTTTCTCTTGCTTCCGTTTCTTCTCGAGAATGAAGCCGATTTCTTCATCTTCCATCTGACCCTTTTTCCACTCTGTGGTCGATGTGACTTCACAGAACGTCCTGAGAATTCTTTCTTCTTTCTCGTCAAGGCGGTTGCAGCGCTTGCAGTCTTCCTCGGCACACGGTCTTCTTGAAAGTCCATCGGCATTACCATGTGCTCTGCCCTCACGATGGTGGATTTCAAAATCGTACTGTTGCAACCGCTCTATCCAGCGAGCTACCTGCCCTTCCGGATTTTTGAACGTCAGTAACCACCTTAACGCTGCATGATCTGTCCTCAGAAGGAATCTCCTCCCATAGAGATAATGATGGAAATGCTCTATGGATTTTACTATTGCTAACAACTCCTTCCGGGTAACACAATAATTCTTCTCAGCCTTTCCTAAAAGCTTAGAGAAATAAGCGACAACTTTCTCTTGACCTTCCTGCACCTGTGAGAGAACCGCTCCCACTGTGAAACTGGAAGCGTCAGTGTCCAAAATGAAATCTGCATCCGATTCTGGATACGCTAATACTGGGGCTTCCATCAGCCGTCTCTTCAGCTCCTCGAAGGCAGACTGGCACTCATCGGACCAAATAAATCTTTGTGTCTCCTCCGTGAGACGATGCAGAGCTTTAGCCGCGTTAGAGAAACCTTTAACAAATTTTCGGTAATAAGTGCACAGTCCCAAGAAACTCCTCAATTCTGTAACGTTCTTTGGAACCGGCCAATCAGCAACCGCCTTAATCTTCTCTGGGTCAGTCTTTACTCCATGTTCCGTAACGACATGGCCCAGATATCGTACCTCTCGGCAAAAAAAACGTACATTTCTTGGGGCTCATCAACAGCTTCGCTTGGCGGAGACGAGAAAAGACAAGACGAAGACGGTCAAGTTCTTCTTTGAAGTCTTTTCCACAGATGATCACGTCGTCAAGGTAAACCAGACAAACTTTCCAGTTTGGCCCGCCTAACACCGTCTCCATAACGCGCTCAAAAGTCGCAGGGGCATTACACAAACCGAAAGGCATGACTTTAAACTGCCACAACCCCGTGCCCACGCAAAAGGCGGTCTTTTCCCGATCCTTCGCTTCCATGGAAATTTGCCAATATCCACTCTGCAAATCTACAGTGGAAAACCAGGAAGAACCAGCAACAGCGTCCAGTGTATCCTCAATACGAGGTAAAGGATACGAGCCCTTCTTCGTGACACTATTCAAACGCCGGTAATCGACACAGAATCTTGTAGAACCGTCCTTCTTTTTCACCAGGACAATCGGGGACGACCAAGGGCTCTGCGACTTTTCTATGACACCTTGAGCCTCCATCTTCTGAAGTAGCTCTTCCACTTCGCCTCGGCGGTGCAAAGGCAATCTTCGCGGCGCCTGTTTAATGGGAACATGATCGCCAGTGTTGATCTTATGCGTGACCAATTCGCAATTTCCAACTTCATCAGAATTCCTGGCAAAGACATCCTGGTACTCATAGAGCAGCTTAGCGAAATGCTTCTTCCGTTCATCATTCAAGTTCAAGGAACACCGTCCAAATAATTCCTTTAAATGCTGTGATACTCTTTCCTCTCCTTTCTCGCCTCCTTCTTTCTTGTTCTCTTCTTTCTTGCTCTCTTCTTTCTTTTTCTTCTCCTTTTCTTCTTCACCTAGGCCAATTTCCCGCAGCCCCGGAAGACACAACACATTCCGAGATAAATCTAGTTTGCAACCATGCTTCCTTAAGAACTCCGTTCCAAGTATGCAGTCTTCAATCATGCGTACAATATAGAATTTCTCCGTGCTCGCAAGCCCCTTGATGCGCACCTCTAAATTCTTCTGACCGAAGACTTCCATTCTTTCTCCGGCACTGGAGCGAATCACAAGGTCCGCTGCGGGAAGGTTCTCCACCGGACACAATTCCCTCTTCAATAAATTAATAGATGAGCCCGTGTCCAAGATGATTTTGCACTCGTTGTCTTCAACTTCTCCAAACACGGATGCTTCATCCCGCGATGTCCTTCCTGTCGCCACGCTCCTGAGGATCGGGGGACACAGGTTCAAAGCCCGGCGCTCCCCCGCTACGCCGTCTTCTTCCCGTTTCCCGATTTGGACGGAAATTTCTGTAGTCGCCGACGTCTGCAATCCTTCTGTAAATGCCCGGGTTTCCCGCACAGCCAACACGTAGATTCAGTTCTCCTCTTTTTCTCCGGCATATCCTCGGCGAAGTCGAATTTCCTCTCCCTCTCCGGGTTCACCTCGACAAATTTAGTGCAGTTAACGTCTCTCCCTCGAAATTGTCTCGGGACGAACCCTAACGACATCGCCTCCACGGCTTCCACCTCCAAGGCCCTAGTAACTGCAGCCCTCAAGGAGGTGAAACCGCCGAGACGCAGGGTTCTTTTCACCCCTTCGTCGGCCAATGCGGAGACAAACTGGGAGGCAGCTAATTTATCCCGCGTTTCCACCGGACAGTCCGCGAAAGCTGTCTGCGCCAGTCTTTCTATCTCTGTTGCAACAGAGGAAATGGACTCCTCTTTGCGCTGCCGATAATCTTGAAACAGAACGTAGTTTAAGTTGGAAAGGTTACGTGCACCGAAACGAAATTCCAACGCCGCAACTAATTCGATAAAACTGTTGTGACGAGCAGTGGAAAGGGTTGTTAGCACGCTTCGAGCCGGTCCTTCCAACGAAGCGATCAAAGCCATAGCTTTCCTCGCCTCGTCCCAGCCGTTCGCTCGCGCGATCGCTTCAAATTGAAGCAAATACTCCTCCCAAGATGTTCTGCCATCATAGGCCGACGGCTTAACCGCGTAACCCAAGCTTAGGATACAACGTCCTCCCCGATCACATTCCGCGGACACAAACGGTCCCGGAAACGGAACAACGGAAGGTATGGAGGAGGGACCAGGGACTGCCACGGGGGCATTATTTACAGGAACATGAACACTATTTACATGACTGGCCGCGCCCGGTCCCTCTCCCGCCCCGCAACCGGAGGTACCAGCAGAATTAGCAGAGCCTAACGAAAACACCTGTAAATTCCGCTCCATCGCGGACAGACGAGCCTCCCAAGCCGCATCCCGGGTCTCTCGAGTCACTGTCTCTGCGGCTTCCCGTTGGCGCCACAAATCATGCTCCTTTTCCCAGCGGATTTCGTCTAGCTTGCTGTGCTCCTCCATCTGCCCGACGATGGTCCTCTGTAGGCTCTCGAACATGTCCTGCAACAACAGCTCTCCCCCTGCAGCGGATCGCGTTCTTATGATCCCACTTCTGACACCAATGCTGCGCCGGGGATTATCATCGCACGACATGTTCACACTTATAACTTTATTATGAGGATATAAACAAGGAATGGCAGAGTCTATAATATCGCGTCTTGTCTCCTTGACTGTCAACCAGACTCTCTCATTGATCTGTTTCATCAATAACGGCGATCGTCCCTTAACGACAGATCGAACGCTCCCTTCGGGTCGATCACGGTTGGCTTCACGGTGTTCGTAACAATATAAAATGATCTAATTGGGTCTCTGATTGCCCTATCATAGAAGTTTAATAGTGCATTTTACTCGCCATTCCACGCGCTTTAAGATATCGTCTATCCCAGTACGCTATCTGAAATAGGAGCGACGTAAATTGAACAAATGTGATAGAATTTTCTGAATTCTTAAATTAACCATAATATAAAATGATCTAATCGGGTCTCTGTTTGCCCTACCCTAGAAGTTTAATAGTGCATTTCACTCGACATTTCATGCGCTTTGAGATGCCGCGTAGCCCAATAAGCTATCTGAAATAGGAGCGACGTAAATTGAACAAATGTGATAGAATTTCGCTGAATTCTTAAATTAACCATAATATAAAATGACCTAATCGGGTCTCTGTTTGCCCTACCCTAGAAGTTTAATAGTGCATTTCACTCGTCACTTCGTGCGCTTTGAGATGCCGCTTAGCCCAATACGCTATCTGAAATAGGAGCGACGTAAATTGAACAAATGTGATAGAATTTCGCCGAATTCTTATATTAACCAAAATATAAAATGATCTAATCAGGTCTCTGATTGCCCTATCATAGAAGCTTAATAGTGCATTTTACTCTCCATTCCACGCCTTTTAAGATGCCGCCTAGTCCAGTACGCTATCTGAAATAGGAGCGGCGTAAATTGAACGAATGCGATAGAATTTCCCTGAATTCTTATATTAACCTTAATGTAAAATGATTTAATCGGGTCTCTGTTCGCCCTACCGTAGAAGTTTAATAGTGCATTTCACTCGATGTTTCATGCGCTTTGAGATGCCGCTTAGCCCAATTAGCTATCTGAAATAGGAGCGACGTGAATTGAACAAATGTGATAGAATTTCGCCGAATTCTTATATTAACCAAAATATAAAATGATCTAATCAGGTCTCTGATTGCCCTATCATAGAAGCTTAATAGTGCATTTTACTCTCCATTCCACGCCTTTTAAGATGCCGCCTAGTCCAGTACGCTATCTGAAATAGGAGCGGCGTAAATTGAACGAATGTGATAGAATTTCCCTGAATTCTTATATTAACCTTAATGTAAAATGATCTAATCGGGTCTCTGTTCGCTCTACCCTAGAAGCTTAATAGTGCATTTCACTCGTCATTTCATGCGCTTTGAGATGCCGCTTAGCCCGATACGCTATCTGAAATGGGAGTGACGTAAGTTGAACAAATGTGATAGAATTTCGCTGAATTCTTATATTAACCAAAATATAAAATGATCTAATCGGGTCTCTGATTGCCCTATCATAGAAGTTGAATAGTATATTTTCCTCCCCATTCCACGCGCTTTAAGATGCCGCCTTGCCCACTACGCTATCTGAAATAGGACCGACGTAAATTGAACAAATGTGATAGACTTTCCCTGAATTCTTAAATTAACCATAATTTAAAATGATCTAATCGGGTCTCTGCTTGCCCTACCCTAGAAGTTTAATAATGCATTTTACTCGTTATTTCATGCGCTCTGATATGCCGCTTAGCCCAATACGCTATCTGAAATAGGAGCGATGTAAATTGAGCAAATGTGATAGAATTTCGCTGAATTCTTATATTAACCTTAAAGTAAAATGATTTAATCGGGTCTCTGTTCGCCCTACCGTAGAAGTTTAATAGTGCATTTCACTCGTCATTTCATGCGCTTTGAGATGCCGCTTAGCCCAATTAGCTATCTGAAATAGGAGCGACGTAAATTGAACAAATGTGATAGAATTTCGCCGAATTCTTGTATTAACCAAAATATAAAATGATCTAATCAGGTCTCTGATTGCCCTATCATAGAAGTTTAATAGTGCATTTTACTCTCCATTTCACGCCTTTTAAGATGCCGCCTAGTCCAGTACGCTATCTGAAATAGGAGCGACGTAAATTGAACAAATGTGATAGAAATTCCCTGAATTCTTATATTAACCTTAATGTAAAATGATCTAATCGGGTCTCTGTTCGCCCTACGCTAGAAGTTTAATAGTGCATTTCACTCGTCATTTCATGCGCTTTGAGATGCCGCTTAGCCCAATACGCTATCTGAAATGGGAGTGACGTAAATTGAACAAATGTGATAGAATTTCGCTGAATTCTTATATTAACCAAAATATAAAATGATCTAATCGGGTCTCTGATTGCCCTATCATAGAAGTTTAACAGTGCATTTTACTCGCCATTCCACGCGCTTTAAGATGCCGCCTAGCCAAGGTACGCTATCTGAAATAGGAGCGACGTAAATCGAACAAATGTGATAGAATTTTGCTCAATTCTTAAATTAACCATAATATAAAATGGTCAATTCGGGTCTCTGTTTGCCCTACCCTAGAAGTTTAATAGTCCATTTTACTCGCCATTTCATGCGCTTTGAGATGCCGCTTAGCCCAGTACGCTATCTGAAATAGGAGCGACGTAAATTGAACAAATGTGATAGAATTTTGCTGAATTCTTAAATTAACCATAATATAAAATGGTCTATCCGGGTCTCTGTTTGCC
This sequence comes from Macropis europaea, assembly GCA_916610135.2. NCBI lineage: Eukaryota > Metazoa > Arthropoda > Insecta > Hymenoptera > Melittidae > Macropis > Macropis europaea. Next base: position 89,195 of record CAKAJE020001322.1, read on the forward strand.
CTACCCTAGAAGTTTAATAGTGCATTTTACTCGCCATTTCATGCGCTTTGAGGTGCCGCTTAGCACAATACGCTATCTGAAATTGGAGCGACGTAAATTGAACAAATGTGATAGAATTTCGCTGAATTCTTATATTAACCAAAATATAAAATGATCTAATCGGGTCTCTGATTGCCCCATCATAGAAGTTTAATAGTGCATTTTACTCGCCATTCCACGCGCTTTAAGATGCCGCCTGGACCAGTACGCTATCTGAAATAGGAGCGACGTAAATTGAACAAATGTGATAGAATTTTGCTGAATTCTTAAATTAACCATAATATAAAATGGTCTATTCGGGTCTCTGTTTGCCCTACCCTAGAAGTTTAATAGTGCATTTTACTCGCCATTTCATGCGCTTTGAGGTGCCGCTTAGCACAATACGCTATCTGAAATTGGAGCGACGTAAATTGAACAAATGTGATAGAAATTCCCTGAATTCTTATATTAACCTTAATGTAAAATGATCTAATCGGGTCTCCGTTCGCTCTACCCTAGAAGTTTAATAGTGCATTTCACTCGTCATTTCATGCGCTTTGAGATGCCGCTTAGCCCAATACGCTACCTGAAATAGGAGCGACGTAAATTGAACAAATGTGATAGAATTTTGCTGAATTCTTAAATTAACCATAATATAAAATGATCTAATCGGGTCTCTGTTTGCCCTACCCTAGAAGTTTAATAATGCATTTTACTCGTTATTTCATGCGCTTTGATATGCCGCTTAGCCCAATACGCTATTTGAAATAGGAGCGATGTAAATTGAGCAAATGTGGTAGAATTTCGCTGAATTCTTATATTAACCTTAAAGTAAAATGATTTAATCGGGTCTCTGTTTGCCCTACCCTAGAAGTTTAATAGTGCATTTCACTCGTCATTTCATGCGCTTTGAGATGCCGCTTAGCCCAATACGCTATCTGAAATAGGAGCGACGTAAATTGAACAAATGTGATAGACTTTCCCTGAATTCTTAAATTAACCATAATTTAAAATGATCTAATCGGGTCTCTGTTTGCCCTACCCTAGAAGTTTAATAGTGCATTTTGCTCGCCATGTCATGCGCTTTGATATGCCGCTTAGTCCAATACGCTATCTGAAATAGGAGCGACGTAAATTGAACAAATGTGATAGACTTTCCCTGAATTCTTAAATTAACCATAATATAATGATCTAATCCGGTCTCTGTTTGCCCTACCCTAGAAGTTTAATAGTGCATTTTGCTCGCCATGTCATGCGCTTTGAGATGCCGCTTAGCCCAATACGCTATCTGAAATAGGAGCGACGTAAATTGAGCAAATGTGATAGAATTTCGCCGAATTCTTATATTAACCAAAATATAAAATGATCTAATCGGGTCTCTGATTGCCCTATTATAGAAGTGTAATAGTGCATTTTACTCGCCATTCCACGCGCTTTAAGATGCCGCCTAGCCCAGTACTCTATCTGAAATAGGAGCGACGTAAATTGAACAAATGTGATAGAATTTCGCCGAATTCTTATATTAACCAAAATATAAAATGATCTAATCAGGTCTCTGATTGCCCTATCATAGAAGCTTAATAGTGCATTTTACTCTCCATTCCACGCCTTTTAAGATGCCGCCTAGTCCAGTACGCTATCTGAAATAGGAGCGGCGTAAATTGAACGAATGTGATAGAATTTCCCTGAATTCTTATATTAACCTTAATGTAAAATGATTTAATCGGGTCTCTGTTCGCCCTACCGTAGAAGTTTAATAGTGCATTTCACTCGTCATTTCATGCGCTTTGAGATGCCGCTTAGCCCAATACGCTATCTGAAATGGGAGTGACGTAAATTGAACAAATGTGATAGAATTTCGCTGAATTCTTATATTAACCAAAATATAAAATGATCTAATCGGGTCTCTGATTGCCCTATCATAGAAGTTGAATAGTATATTTTCCTCCCCATTCCACGCGCTTTAAGATGCCGCCTTGCCCACTACGCTATCTGAAATAGGAGCGACGTAAATTGAACAAATGTGATAGACTTTCCCTGAATTCTTAAATTAACCATAATTTAAAATGATCTAATCGGGTCTCTGCTTGCCCTACCCTAGAAGTTTAATAATGCATTTTACTCGTTATTTCATGCGCTCTGATATGCCGCTTAGCCCAATACGCTATCTGAAATAGGAGCGATGTAAATTGAGCAAATGTGATAGAATTTCGCTGAATTCTTATATTAACCTTAAAGTAAAATGATCTAATCAGGTCTCTGATTGCCCTATCATAGAAGTTTAATAGTGCATTTTACTCTCCATTTCACGCCTTTTAAGATGCCGCCTAGTCCAGTACGCTATCTGAAATAGGAGCGACGTAAATTGAACAAATGTGATAGAATTTCGCTGAATTCTTATATTAACCAAAATATAAAATGATCTAATCGGGTCTCTGATTGCCCCATCATAGAAGTTTAATAGTGCATTTTACTCGCCATTCCACGCGCTTTAAGATGCCGCCTGGACCAGTACGCTATCTGAAATAGGAGCGACGTAAATTGAACAAATGTGATAGAATTTTGCTGAATTCTTAAATTAACCATAATATAAAATGGTCTATTCGGGTCTCTGTTTGCCCTACCCTAGAAGTTTAATAGTGCATTTTACTCGCCATTTCATGCGCTTTGAGGTGCCGCTTAGCACAATACGCTATCTGAAATTGGAGCGACGTAAATTGAACAAATGTGATAGAATTTCCCTGAATTCTTATATTAACCTTAATGTAAAATGATCTAATCGGGTCTCCGTTCGCTCTACCCTAGAAGTTTAATAGTGCATTTCACTCGTCATTTCATGCGCTTTGAGATGCCGCTTAGCCCAATACGCTATCTGAAATAGGAGCGACGTAAATTGAACAAATGTGATAGAATTTTGCTGAATTCGTAAATTAACCATAATATAAAACGATCTAATTGTGTCTCTGTTTGCCCTACCCCAGAAGTTTAATAGTGCATTTTACTCGCCATTTGATGCGCATTGAGATGCCGTTTAGCCCATTACGCTATCTGGAATAGGAGCGACGTAAATTGAACAAATGTGAGAGAATTTCCCTGAGTTCTTATATTAACCAAAATATAAAATGATCTAATCGGGTCTCTGATTGCCCTATCATAGAAGTTGAATAGTACATTTTCCTCCCCATTCCACGCGCTTTAAGATGCCGCCTTGCCCACTACGCTATCTGAAATAGGAGCGACGTAAATTGAACAAATGTGATAGACTTTCCCTGAATTCTTAGATTAACCATAATTTAAAATGATCTAATCGGGTCTCTGCTTGCCCTACCCTAGAAGTTTAATAGTGCATTTTGCTCGCCATGTCATGCGCTTTGAGATGCCGCTTAGCCCAATACGCTAACTGAAATAGGAGCGACGTAAATTGAAGAAATCTGATAGAATTTCGCCGAATTCTTATATTAACCAAAATATTGCTGCGCCGGGGATTATCATCGCACGACATGTTCACACTTATAACTTTATTATGAGGATATAAACAAGGAATGGCAGAGTCTATAATATCGCGTCTTGTCTCCTTGACTGTCAATCAGACTCTCTCATTGATCTGTTTCATCAATAACGGCGATCGTCCCTTAACGACAGATCGAACGCTCCCTTCGGGTCGATCACGGTTGGCTTCACGGTGTTCGTAACACTGCCCTCCTTCCTTTAAAGGCGGGCGTCCCGACCGCGTCAAACTTCAGTTACTGACGACCAACTTCACTTGAGCCGCTAGCGCCTGCCTTCAGATTCTGGCTAACCTCAGTTCAATGAGATGTCATCTTGGCCGCTAACCTCAGCGATATGTACCTTTGTCTGAAAAAAGGAGGTAAATCGAAAGGATTTAAATGTAAACCTCTGTGGCCTTCTTCAGACAGCAAACGTCTTGACATTCGTCCTCCGTCCCAGGGGAAAACCACGTAAAAACCCTGAGCAAGACGCCGGTACTATGCTCGTTCGATATATCGAGGATATCCCGGTTACTTCTCGCCCTTCCTCTTGACTCTTGAGTTTTGCGCACTTCTTTCTTGAAATCTTCACGGGCGGAACCTGCCCTCGTCTTCTTCGATGAAACGTCCTCTTCTTGGGCGAAAAGCATGGGACATCCTCCTCCTCTCCTGATTCTTCTCATTAAACAAAGTGGCACGACCTTCGTATCTGGCCAAACGCTTCACGTGCACCACTTTGCACTTACTCTTTGGCGAACGCTGGATTCTATAAATAACTTCATTAAGCCTATCCAGCACTTTATATGGACCTTCCCAATCAGCCTGCAACTTAGGGCATTTCCCTTTTACCCTTCTAGGCTGAAACAACCAAACCTGGTCCCCTGATGTGAAGTCAATCGCTTGTACATGACTGTCATACCAGGACTTCATCTTCGAGCTACTGATTTGAAGACGTCGCCGAACGAATTCGTGGATCTTCTTCATCCTCTCTTTGATCCAAACTATGTACTGTTGTTCGGCGTCTTCTACCTTCATCTCAGGAGGCAGCCCTCTCCACAATTGCATGGGCAGCCGAATCTCCTGACCATACAGAATCATTGAAGGTGTCATTTGCGTAGCCTCGTGACAGGAAGATCGGTAGGCCAAAAGGAAAAGAGGGATCCACTCATCCCAATCCCGTTGATGCTCCGAAACGAACATCGCAAGATATTGAAGTAACGTTCTATTGAGACGTTCCACCAAACCGTCAGACTGTGGATGCAAAGGAGTAGTTCTCGTCTTCCTTATTCCCAGCAGTTTCATCAACTCCTGGAACACCGCGGACTCAAAACTTCTTCCTTGATCCGAGTGAATTTCCAACGGCACTCCATGCCGACATACAACGTGTTCTAGAAGTGCCCTAGCGATCGTGACCGCCTGCTGGTTTGGCATCGCGATTACTTCAGGCCACTTCGTGAAATAATCCGCAACAACCAGCATGTATCTATTTCCGGCCCGAGACCTCGGGAGCGGACCCACAACGTCGAGCGCGACTCTCTCAAACGGTGCTCCGACGTTATACACCTTCAGGTTCCCCGCTCCTCTCTTTCGCGGTCCCTTCTTCGCCGCACACGTGTCACATCGCCGACACCATTCTTCTACATCCTGCCGACAGGTCGCCCAGTAGAATTGCTGACGTACCTTGGCCAAAGTCTTCTTTACGCCAAAATGCCCCGCCGTAGGAGAATCGTGGAACTGGCTCAATACCTCCGGTATCTTTACTCGTGGCACCACCAAGAACCACGAAGTCGTTACTCCATTGGTAGATTCCCACCTACGGAACAATAGTCCATCCCTCACTTCTAGTGAGTCCCAAATCGACCAGTAATATTTCAGACGTGGAGAAAACCGCGCAACATCTTGATGAAGAGGTTTCTCTTGCTTCCGTTTCTTCTCGAGAATGAAGCCGATTTCTTCATCTTCCATCTGACCCTTTTTCCACTCTGTGGTCGATGTGACTTCACAGAACGTCCTGAGAATTCTTTCTTCTTTCTCGTCAAGGCGGTTGCAGCGCTTGCAGTCTTCCTCGGCACACGGTCTTCTTGAAAGTCCATCGGCATTACCATGTGCTCTGCCCTCACGATGGTGGATTTCAAAATCGTACTGTTGCAACCGCTCTATCCAGCGAGCTACCTGCCCTTCCGGATTTTTGAACGTCAGTAACCACCTTAACGCTGCATGATCTGTCCTCAGAAGGAATCTCCTCCCATAGAGATAATGATGGAAATGCTCTATGGATTTTACTATTGCTAACAACTCCTTCCGGGTAACACAATAATTCTTCTCAGCCTTTCCTAAAAGCTTAGAGAAATAAGCGACAACTTTCTCTTGACCTTCCTGCACCTGTGAGAGAACCGCTCCCACTGTGAAACTGGAAGCGTCAGTGTCCAAAATGAAATCTGCATCCGATTCTGGATACGCTAATACTGGGGCTTCCATCAGCCGTCTCTTCAGCTCCTCGAAGGCAGACTGGCACTCATCGGACCAAATAAATCTTTGTGTCTCCTCCGTGAGACGATGCAGAGCTTTAGCCGCGTTAGAGAAACCTTTAACAAATTTTCGGTAATAAGTGCACAGTCCCAAGAAACTCCTCAATTCTGTAACGTTCTTTGGAACCGGCCAATCAGCAACCGCCTTAATCTTCTCTGGGTCAGTCTTTACTCCATGTTCCGTAACGACATGGCCCAGATATCGTACCTCTCGGCAAAAAAAACGTACATTTCTTGGGGCTCATCAACAGCTTCGCTTGGCGGAGACGAGAAAAGACAAGACGAAGACGGTCAAGTTCTTCTTTGAAGTCTTTTCCACAGATGATCACGTCGTCAAGGTAAACCAGACAAACTTTCCAGTTTGGCCCGCCTAACACCGTCTCCATAACGCGCTCAAAAGTCGCAGGGGCATTACACAAACCGAAAGGCATGACTTTAAACTGCCACAACCCCGTGCCCACGCAAAAGGCGGTCTTTTCCCGATCCTTCGCTTCCATGGAAATTTGCCAATATCCACTCTGCAAATCTACAGTGGAAAACCAGGAAGAACCAGCAACAGCGTCCAGTGTATCCTCAATACGAGGTAAAGGATACGAGCCCTTCTTCGTGACACTATTCAAACGCCGGTAATCGACACAGAATCTTGTAGAACCGTCCTTCTTTTTCACCAGGACAATCGGGGACGACCAAGGGCTCTGCGACTTTTCTATGACACCTTGAGCCTCCATCTTCTGAAGTAGCTCTTCCACTTCGCCTCGGCGGTGCAAAGGCAATCTTCGCGGCGCCTGTTTAATGGGAACATGATCGCCAGTGTTGATCTTATGCGTGACCAATTCGCAATTTCCAACTTCATCAGAATTCCTGGCAAAGACATCCTGGTACTCATAGAGCAGCTTAGCGAAATGCTTCTTCCGTTCATCATTCAAGTTCAAGGAACACCGTCCAAATAATTCCTTTAAATGCTGTGATACTCTTTCCTCTCCTTTCTCGCCTCCTTCTTTCTTGTTCTCTTCTTTCTTGCTCTCTTCTTTCTTTTTCTTCTCCTTTTCTTCTTCACCTAGGCCAATTTCCCGCAGCCCCGGAAGACACAACACATTCCGAGATAAATCTAGTTTGCAACCATGCTTCCTTAAGAACTCCGTTCCAAGTATGCAGTCTTCAATCATGCGTACAATATAGAATTTCTCCGTGCTCGCAAGCCCCTTGATGCGCACCTCTAAATTCTTCTGACCGAAGACTTCCATTCTTTCTCCGGCACTGGAGCGAATCACAAGGTCCGCTGCGGGAAGGTTCTCCACCGGACACAATTCCCTCTTCAATAAATTAATAGATGAGCCCGTGTCCAAGATGATTTTGCACTCGTTGTCTTCAACTTCTCCAAACACGGATGCTTCATCCCGCGATGTCCTTCCTGTCGCCACGCTCCTGAGGATCGGGGGACACAGGTTCAAAGCCCGGCGCTCCCCCGCTACGCCGTCTTCTTCCCGTTTCCCGATTTGGACGGAAATTTCTGTAGTCGCCGACGTCTGCAATCCTTCTGTAAATGCCCGGGTTTCCCGCACAGCCAACACGTAGATTCAGTTCTCCTCTTTTTCTCCGGCATATCCTCGGCGAAGTCGAATTTCCTCTCCCTCTCCGGGTTCACCTCGACAAATTTAGTGCAGTTAACGTCTCTCCCTCGAAATTGTCTCGGGACGAACCCTAACGACATCGCCTCCACGGCTTCCACCTCCAAGGCCCTAGTAACTGCAGCCCTCAAGGAGGTGAAACCGCCGAGACGCAGGGTTCTTTTCACCCCTTCGTCGGCCAATGCGGAGACAAACTGGGAGGCAGCTAATTTATCCCGCGTTTCCACCGGACAGTCCGCGAAAGCTGTCTGCGCCAGTCTTTCTATCTCTGTTGCAACAGAGGAAATGGACTCCTCTTTGCGCTGCCGATAATCTTGAAACAGAACGTAGTTTAAGTTGGAAAGGTTACGTGCACCGAAACGAAATTCCAACGCCGCAACTAATTCGATAAAACTGTTGTGACGAGCAGTGGAAAGGGTTGTTAGCACGCTTCGAGCCGGTCCTTCCAACGAAGCGATCAAAGCCATAGCTTTCCTCGCCTCGTCCCAGCCGTTCGCTCGCGCGATCGCTTCAAATTGAAGCAAATACTCCTCCCAAGATGTTCTGCCATCATAGGCCGACGGCTTAACCGCGTAACCCAAGCTTAGGATACAACGTCCTCCCCGATCACATTCCGCGGACACAAACGGTCCCGGAAACGGAACAACGGAAGGTATGGAGGAGGGACCAGGGACTGCCACGGGGGCATTATTTACAGGAACATGAACACTATTTACATGACTGGCCGCGCCCGGTCCCTCTCCCGCCCCGCAACCGGAGGTACCAGCAGAATTAGCAGAGCCTAACGAAAACACCTGTAAATTCCGCTCCATCGCGGACAGACGAGCCTCCCAAGCCGCATCCCGGGTCTCTCGAGTCACTGTCTCTGCGGCTTCCCGTTGGCGCCACAAATCATGCTCCTTTTCCCAGCGGATTTCGTCTAGCTTGCTGTGCTCCTCCATCTGCCCGACGATGGTCCTCTGTAGGCTCTCGAACATGTCCTGCAACAACAGCTCTCCCCCTGCAGCGGATCGCGTTCTTATGATCCCACTTCTGACACCAATGCTGCGCCGGGGATTATCATCGCACGACATGTTCACACTTATAACTTTATTATGAGGATATAAACAAGGAATGGCAGAGTCTATAATATCGCGTCTTGTCTCCTTGACTGTCAACCAGACTCTCTCATTGATCTGTTTCATCAATAACGGCGATCGTCCCTTAACGACAGATCGAACGCTCCCTTCGGGTCGATCACGGTTGGCTTCACGGTGTTCGTAACAATATAAAATGATCTAATTGGGTCTCTGATTGCCCTATCATAGAAGTTTAATAGTGCATTTTACTCGCCATTCCACGCGCTTTAAGATATCGTCTATCCCAGTACGCTATCTGAAATAGGAGCGACGTAAATTGAACAAATGTGATAGAATTTTCTGAATTCTTAAATTAACCATAATATAAAATGATCTAATCGGGTCTCTGTTTGCCCTACCCTAGAAGTTTAATAGTGCATTTCACTCGACATTTCATGCGCTTTGAGATGCCGCGTAGCCCAATAAGCTATCTGAAATAGGAGCGACGTAAATTGAACAAATGTGATAGAATTTCGCTGAATTCTTAAATTAACCATAATATAAAATGACCTAACCGGGTCTCTGTTTGCCCTACCCTAGAAGTTTAATAGTGCATTTCACTCGTCACTTCGTGCGCTTTGAGATGCCGCTTAGCCCAATACGCTATCTGAAATAGGAGCGACGTAAATTGAACAAATGTGATAGTGTTTCGCCGAATTCTTATATTAACCAAAATATAAAATGATCTAATCGGGTCTCTGATTGCCCTATCATAGAAGTTTAATAGTGCATTTTACTCGCCATTCCACGCGATATAAGATGCCGCCTATCCCAGTACGCTATCTGAAATAGGAGCGACGTAAATTGAACAAATGTGATAGAATTTTGCTGAATTCTTAAATTAACCATAATATAAAATGATCTAATCGGGTCTCTGTTTGCCCTACCCTAGAAGTTTAATAGTGCATTTTACTCGCCATTTCATGCGCTTTGAGATGCCGTATAGCCCATTACACGATCTGAAATAGGAGCGACGTAAATTGAACAAATGTGATAGAATTTCGCTGAATTCTTAAATTAACCAAAATATAAAATGATCCAATCGGGACTCTGATTGCCCTATCATAGAAGTTTAATAGTGCATTTTACTCGCCATTCCACGGGCTTTAAGATGCCGCCTATCCCAGTGCGCTATCTGAAATAGGAGCGACGTAAATTGAAGAAATGTGATAGAATTTTGCTGAATTCTTAAATTAACCATAATATAAAATGGTCTATTCGGGACTCTGTTTGCCCTACCCCAGAAGATTAATAGTGCATTTTACTCGCCATTTAATGCGCTTTGAGATGCCGCTTAGCCCAATACGCTATCTGAAATAAGAGCGACGTAAACTGAACAAATGTGATAGAATTTCGCTGAATTCTTATATTAACCAAAATATAAAATGATCTAATCGGGTCTCTGATTGCCTTATCATAGAAGTTTAACAGTGCATTTTAGTCGCCAGTCCACGCGCTTCAAGATGCCGCCTATCCCAGTACGCTATCTGAAATAGGAGCGACGTAAATTGAACAAATGTGATAGAATTTTACTGAATTCTTAAATTAACCATAATATAAAATGATCTAATCGGGTCTCTGTTTGCCCTACCCTAGAAGTTTAATAGTGCATTTTACTCGCCATTTCATGCGCTTTGAGATGCCGTATAGCCCATTACACGATCTGAAATAGGAGCGACGTAAATTGAACAAATGTGATAGAGTTTCGCCGAATTCTTATATTAACCAAAATATAAAATGATCTAATCGGGTCTCTGATTGCCCTACCCTAGAAGTTTAATAGTGCATTTCACTCGTCATTTCGTGCGCTTTGAGATGCCGCTTAGCCCAATACGCTATCTGAAATAGGAGCGACGTAAATTGAACAAATGTGATAGGATTTTGCTGAATTCTTAAATTAACCATAATATAAAATGATCTAATCGGGTCTCTGTTTGCCCTACCCTAGAAGTTTAATAGTGCATTTCACTCGACATTTCATGCGCTTTGAGATGCCGCGTAGCCCAATAAGCTATCTGAAATAGGAGCGACGTAAATTGAACAAATGTGATAGAATTTCGCTGAATTCTTAAATTAACCATAATATAAAATGACCTAATCGGGTCTCTGTTTGCCCTACCCTAGAAGTTTAATAGTGCATTTCACTCGTCACTTCGTGCGCTTTGAGATGCCGCTTAGCCCAATACGCTATCTGAAATAGGAGCGATGTAAATTGAGCAAATGTGATAGAGTTTCGCTGAATTCTTATATTAACCTTAATGTAAAATGATTTAATCGGGTCTCTGTTCGCCCTACCCTAGAAGTTTAATAGTGCATTTCACTCGACATTTCATGCGCTTTGAGATGCCGCTTAGCCCAATACGCTATCTGAAATAGGAGCGACGTAAATTGAACAAATGTGATAGTGTTTCGCCGAATTCTTATATTAACCAAAATATAAAATGATCTAATCGGGTCTCTGATTGCCCTATTATAGAAGTTTAATAGTGCATTTTACTCGCCATTTCATGCGCTTTGAGATGCCGTTTAGCCCATTACGCTATCTGAAATAGGAGCGACGAAAATTGAACAAATGTGATAGAATTTCGCTGAATTCTTATATTAACCAAAATATAAAATGATCTAATCGGGTCTCTGATTGCCCTATCATAGAAGTTTAATAGTTCATTTTACTCGCCATTCCACGCGCTTTAAGATGCCGCATAGCCCAGTACGCTATCCGAAATAGGAACGACGTAAATTGAACAAATGTGATAGAATTTCGCCGAATTCTTATATTAACCAAAATATAAAATGATCTAATCGGGTCCCTGATTGCCCTATCATAGAAGTTTAATAGTGCATTTTACTCGCCATTCCACGCGCTTTAAGATGCCGCCTAGCCCAGTACGCTATCTGAAATAGGAGCGACGTAAATTGAACAAATGTAATAGAATTTCGCTGAATTCTTTTATTAACCATAATATAAAATGATCTAATCGGGTCTCTGATTGCCCTATCATAGAAGTTTAATAGTGCATTTTACTCGCCATTCCACGCGCTTTAAGATGCCGCATAGCCCAGTACGCTATCTGAAATAAGAGCGACGTAAATTGAACAATTGTGATAGAATTTTGCTGAATTCTTAAATTAACCATAATATAAAATGGTCTATTCGGGTCTCTGTTTGCCCTCCCCTAGAAGTTTAATAGTGCATTTTACTCGCGATTTCATGCGCTTTGAGAAGCCGCTTAGCCCAATACGCTATCTGAAATAGGAGCGACGTAAATTGAACAAATGTGAAAGAATTTCGCTGAATTCTTATATTAACCAAAATATAAAATGATCTAATCGGGTCTCTGATTGCCCTATCATAGAAGTTTAATAATATATTTTCCTCCCCATTCCACGCGCTTTAAGATGCCGCCTAGCCCACTACGCTATCTGAAATAGGAGCGACGTAAATTGAACAAATGTGAGAGAATTTTGCTGAATTCTTAAATTAACCATAATATAAAATGATCTAATCGGGTCTCTGTTTGCCCTACCCTAGAAGTTTAATAGTGCATTTCACTCGCCGTTTCATGCGCATTGAGATGCCGTTTAGCCCATTACGCTATCTGAAATAGGAGCGACGTAAATTGAACAAATGTGAGAGAATTTCCCTGAATTCTTATATTAACCTTAATGTGAAATGATCTAATCGGGTCTCTGTTCACCCTACCCTAGAAGTTTAACAGTCCATTTCACTCGTCATTTCATGCGCTTTGAGATGCCGCTTAGCCCAATACGCTATCTGAAATAGGAGCGACGTAAATTGAACAAATGTGATAGAATTTCGCTGAATTCTTAAATTAACCATAATATAAAATGATCTAATCGGGTCTCTGTTTGCCCTACCCTAGAAGTTTAATAGTGCATTTTACCCGCCATGTCATGCGCTTTAAGATGCCGCTTAGCCCAATACGCTATCTGAAACAGGAGCGACGTAAATTGAACAAATGTGATAGAATTTCGCTGAATTCTTATATTAACCAAAATATAAAATGATCTAATCGGGTCTCTGATTGCCCTATCATAGAAGTTTAACAGTGCATTTTACTCGCCATTCCACGCGCTTTAAGATGCCGCCTAGCCAAGGTACGCTATCTGAAATAGGAGCGACGTAAATCGAACAAATGTGATAGAATTTTGCTGAATTCTTAAATTAACCATAATATAAAATGGTCAATTCGGGTCTCTGTTTGCCCTACCCTAGAAGTTTAATAGTCCATTTTACTCGCCATTTCATGCGCTTTGAGATGCCGCTTAGCCCAATACGCTATCTGAAATAGGAGCGACGTAAATTGAACAAATGTGAAAGAATTTCGCTGAATTCTTATATTAACCAAAATATAAAATGTTATAATCGGGTCTCTGATTGCCCTATCAAAGATGTTTAATAGTGCATTTTTCTCGCCATTTCATGCGCTTTGAGATGCCGCTTGGCCCAATACGCTATCTGAAATAGGAGCGACGTAAATTGAACAAATGTGATAGAATTTCGCCGAATTCTTATATTAACCAAAATATAAAATGATCTAATCGGGTCCCTGATTGCCCTATCATAGAAGTTTAATAGTGCATTTTACACGCCATTCCACGCGCTTTAAGATGCCGCCTAGCCCAGTACGCTATCTGAAATAGGAGCGACGTAAATTGAACAAATGTGATAGAATTTCCCTGAATTCTTATATTAACTTTCATGTAAAATGATCTAATCGGGTCTCTGTTCTCCCTACCCTAGAAGTTTAATAGTCCATTTCACTCGTCATTTCATGCGCTTTGAGATGCCGCTTAGCCCAATACGCTATCTGAAATAGGAGCGACGTAAATTGAACAAATGTGAAAGAATTTCGCTGAATTCTTATATTAACCAAAATATAAAATGTTATAATCGGGTCTCTGATTGCCCTATCAAAGATGTTTAATAGTGCATTTTTCTCGCCATTTCATGCGCTTTGAGATGCCGCTTGGCCCAATACGCTATCTGAAATAGGAGCGACGTAAATTGAACAAATGTGATAGAATTTCGCCGAATTCTTATATTAACCAAAATATAAAATGATCTAATCGGGTCCCTGATTGCCCTATCATAGAAGTTTAATAGTGCATTTTACACGCCATTCCACGCGCTTTAAGATGCCGCCTAGCCCAGTACGCTATCTGAAATAGGAGCGACGTAAATTGAACAAATGTGATAGAATTTCCCTGAATTCTTATATTAACCTTAATGTAAAATGATCTAATCGGGTCTCAGTTCGCCCTACCATTGAAGTTTCATAGTGCATTTCACTCGTCATTTCATGCGCTTTGAGTTGCCGCTTAGCCCAATACGCTATCTGAAATAGGAGCGACGTAAATTGAACAAATGTGATAGAATTTCCCTGAATTCGTATATTAATCGAAATATAAAATGATCTAATCGGGTCCCTGATTGCCCTATCATAGAAGTTTAATAATATATTTTCCTCCCCATTCCACGCGCTTTAAGATGCCGCCTAGCCCACTACGCTACCTGAAATAGGAGCGACGTAAATTGAACAAATGTGAGAGAATTTTGCTGAATTCTTAAATTAACCATAATATAAAATGATCTAATCGGTTCTCTGTTTGCCCTACCCTAGAAGTTTGATAGTGCATTTTACTCGCCATTTCATGCGCATTGAGATGCCGTTTAGCCCATTACGCTATCTGAAATAGGAGCGACGTAAATTGAACAAATGTGAGAGAATTTCCCTGAATTCTTATATTAACATTAATGTGAAATGATCTAATCGGGTCTCTGTTCTCCCTACACTAGAAGTTTAATAGTGCATTTTACTCGCCATTTCATGCGCTTTGAGATGCCGCGTAGCCCAATACGCTATCTGAAATAGGAGCGACGTAAATTGAACAAATGTGATAGAATTTCGCTGAATTCGTATATTAACCTTAACGTAAAATGATCTAATCGGGTCTCTGTTCGCCCTACCCTAGAAGTTTAATCGTGCATTTTACTCGCCATTTCATGCGCTTTAACAGGCCGCTTAGCCCAATACGCTATCTGAAATAGGAGCGACGTTAATTGAACAAATGTGATAGAATTTCGCTGAATTCTTATATTAACCTTAACGTAAAATGATCTAATCGGGTCTCTGTTCGCCCTACCCTAGAAGTTTAATAGTGCATTTTACTCACCATTTCATGCGCTTTGAGATGCCGCTTAGCCCAATACGCTATCTGAAATAGGAGCGACGTAAATTGAACAAATGTGATAGAATTTCGCTGAATTCTTATATTAACCTTAACGTAAAATGATCTAATCGGGTCTCTGTTCGCCCTACCCTAGAAGTTTAATAGTGCATTTTACTCGCCATTTCATGAGCTTTGAGATGCCGCTTAGCCCAATACGCTATCTGAAATAGGAGCGACGTAAATTGAACAAATGTGATAGAATTTCGCCGAATTCTTATATTAACCATAACATAAAATGATCTAATCGGGTCTCTGTTTGCCCTACCCTAGAAGTTTAATAGTGCATTTCACTCGCCATTCATGCGCTTTGAGACGCCGCTTAGCCCAATACGTTATCTGAAATAGGAGCGACGTAAATTGAACAAATGTGATTGAATTTCGCTGAATTCTTAAATTAACCATAATATAAAATGGTCTATTCGGGTCTCTGTTTGCCCTTCCCTAGAAGTTTAATAGTGCATTTTACTCGCCATTTCATGAGCTTTGAGATGCCGCTTAGCCCAATACGCTATCTGAAATAGGAGCGACGTAAATTGAACAAATGTGATAGAGTTTCGCTGAATTCTTATATTAACCTTAATGTAAAATGATTTAATCGGGTCTCTGTTCGCCCTACCCTAGAAGTTTAATAGTGCATTGTACTCGCCATTCCACGCGCTATAAGATGCCGCCTATCCCAGTACGCTATCTGAAATACGAGCGACGTAAATTGAACAAATGTGATAGAATTTCGCTGAATTCTTATATTAACCAAAATATAAAATGATCTAATCGGGTCTCTGATTGCCCTATCATAGAAGTTTAATAGTGCATTTTACTCGCCATTCCACGCGCTTTAAGATGCCGCCTAGCCCAGTACGCTATCTGAAATAGGAGCGACGTAAATTGAAAAAATGTGATAGAATTTTGCTGAATTCTTAAATTAACCATAATATAAAATGATCTAATCGGGTCTCTGTTTGCCCTACCCTAGAAGTTTAATAACGCATTTTACTCGTCATTTCATGCGCTTTGAGATGCCGCTTAGCCCAATACGCTATCTGAAATAGGAGCGATGTAAATTGAACAAATGTGTAGAATTTCGCTGAATTCTTTTATTAACCATAATGTAAAATGATCTAATCGGGTCTCTGTTTGCCCTACCATAGAAGTTTAATAGTGCATTTTACTCGTCATTTCATGCGCTTAGAGATGCCGCTTAGCCCAATACGCTACCTCAAATAGGAGCGATGTAAATTGAACAAATGTGATAGAATTTCGCTGAATTCTTTTATTAACCATAATATAAAATGATCTAATCGGGTCTCTGTTTGCCCTATCCTAGAAGTTTAATAGCGCATTTTACTCGCCATTTCATGTGCACTGAGATGCCGCATAGCCCAATACGCTATCTGAAATAGAAGCGACGTAAATTTAACAAATGTGATAGAATATCGCTGCATTCTTATATTAACCAAAATATAAAATGATCTAATCGGGTCTCTGATTACCCTATCATAGAAGTTTAATAGTGCATTTTACTCGCCATTCCACGCTCTTTAAGATGCCGCCCATCCCAGTGCGCTATCTGAAATAGGAGGGACGTAAATTGAACAAATGTGATAGAATTTTGCTGAATTCTTAAATTAACCATAATATAAAATGATCTAATCGGGTCTCTGTTTGCCCTACCCTAGAAGTTTAATAGTGCATTTTACTCGCCATTTCATGCGCTTTGAGATGCCGTATAGCCCATTACACGATCTGAAATAGGAGCGACGTAAGTTGAACAAATGTGATAGAATTTCGCTGAATTCTTAAATTAACCAAAATATAAAATGATCCAATCGGGACTCTGATTGCCCTATCATAGAAGTTTAATAGTGCATTTTACTCGCCATTCCACGGGCTTTAAGATGCCGCCTATCCCAGTGCGCTATCTGAAATAGGAGCGACGTAAATTGAAGAAATGTGATAGAATTTTGCTGAATTCTTAAATTAACCATAATATAAAATGGTCTATTCGGGACTCTGTTTGCCCTACCCCAGAAGATTAATAGTGCATTTTACTCGCCATTTAATGCGCTTTGAGATGCCGCTTAGCCCAATACGCTATCTGAAATAAGAGCGACGTAAACTGAACAAATGTGATAGAATTTCGCTGAATTCTTATATTAACCAAAATATAAAATGATCTAATCGGGTCTCTGATTGCCTTATCATAGAAGTTTAACAGTGCATTTTAGTCGCCAGTCCACGCGCTTCAAGATGCCGCCTATCCCAGTACGCTATCTGAAATAGGAGCGACGTAAATTGAACAAATGTGATAGAATTTTACTGAATTCTTAAATTAACCATAATATAAAATGATCTAATCGGGTCTCTGTTTGCCCTACCCTAGAAGTTTAATAGTGCATTTTACTCGCCATTTCATGCGCTTTGAGATGCCGTATAGCCCATTACACGATCTGAAATAGGAGCGACGTAAATTGAACAAATGTGATAGAGTTTCGCCGAATTCTTATATTAACCAAAATATAAAATGATCTAATCGGGTCTCTGATTGCCCTACCCTAGAAGTTTAATAGTGCATTTCACTCGTCATTTCGTGCGCTTTGAGATGCCGCTTAGCCCAATACGCTATCTGAAATAGGAGCGACGTAAATTGAACAAATGTGATAGGATTTTGCTGAATTCTTAAATTAACCATAATATAAAATGATCTAATCGGGTCTCTGTTTGCCCTACCCTAGAAGTTTAATAGTGCATTTCACTCGACATTTCATGCGCTTTGAGATGCCGCGTAGCCCAATAAGCTATCTGAAATAGGAGCGACGTAAATTGAACAAATGTGATAGAATTTCGCTGAATTCTTAAATTAACCATAATATAAAATGACCTAATCGGGTCTCTGTTTGCCCTACCCTAGAAGTTTAATAGTGCATTTCACTCGTCACTTCGTGCGCTTTGAGATGCCGCTTAGCCCAATACGCTATCTGAAATAGGAGCGACGTAAATTGAACAAATGTGATAGGATTTTGCTGAATTCTTAAATTAACCATAATATAAAATGATCTAATCGGGTCTCTGTTTGCCCTACCCTAGAAGTTTAATAGCGCATTTTACTCGCCATTTCATGCGCATTGAGATGCCGTTTAGCCCATTACGCTATCTGAAATAGAAGCGACGTTAATTGAACAAATGTGATAGAATATCGCAGAATTCTTAAATTAACCATAATATAAAATGATCTAATCGGGTCTCTGTTTGCCCTACCCTAGAAGTTTAATAATGCATTTTACTCGTTATTTCATGCGCTTTCATATGACGCTTAGCCCAATACGCTATCTGAAATAGGAGCGATGTAAATTGAGCAAATGTGATAGAGTTTCGCTGAATTCTTATATTAACCTTAATGTAAAATGATTTAATCGGGTCTCTGTTCGCCCTACCCTAGAAGTTTAATAGTGCATTTCACTCGACATTTCATGCGCTTTGAGATGCCGCTTAGCCCAATACGCTATCTGAAATAGGAGCGACGTAAATTGAACAAATGTGATAGTGTTTCGCCGAATTCTTATATTAACCAAAATATAAAATGATCTAATCGGGTCTCTGATTGCCCTATCATAGAAGTTTAATAGTGCATTTTACTCGCCATTTCATGCGCTTTGAGATGCCGTTTAGCCCATTACGCTATCTGAAATAGGAGCGACGAAAATTGAACAAATGTGATAGAATTTGGCTGAATTCTTATATTAACCAAAATATAAAATGATCTAATCGGGTCTCTGATTGCCCTATCATAGAAGTTTAATAGTGCATTTTACTCGCCATTTCATGCGCTTTGAGATGCCGTTTAGCCGATTACGCTATCTAAAATAGGAGCGACACAAGTTGAACAAATGTGATAGAATTACGCAGAATTCTTATATTAACCAAAATATAAAATGATCTAATCGGGTCCCTGATTGCCCTATCATAGAAGTTTAATAGTGCATTTTACTCGCCATTCCACGCGCTTTAAGATGCCGCCTAGCCCAGTACGCTATCTGAAATAGGAGCGACGTAAATTGAACAAATGTAATAGAATTTCGCTGAATTCTTTTATTAACCATAATATAAAATGATCTAATCGGGTCTCTGATTGCCCTATCATAGAAGTTTAATAGTGCATTTTACTCGCCATTCCACGCGCTTTAAGATGCCGCATAGCCCAGTACGCTATCTGAAATAAGAGCGACGTAAATTGAACAATTGTGATAGAATTTTGCTGAATTCTTAAATTAACCATAATATAAAATGGTCTATTCGGGTCTCTGTTTGCCCTCCCCTAGAAGTTTAATAGTGCATTTTACTCGCGATTTCATGCGCTTTGAGAAGCCGCTTAGCCCAATACGCTATCTGAAATAGGAGCGACGTAAATTGAACAAATGTGAAAGAATTTCGCGGAATTCTTATATTAACCAAAATATAAAATGATCTAATCGGGTCTCTGATTGCCCTATCATAGAAGTTTAATAATATATTTTCCTCCCCATTCCACGCGCTTTAAGATGCCGCCTAGCCCACTACGCTATCTGAAATAGGAGCGACGTAAATTGAACAAATGTGAGAGAATTTTGCTGAATTCTTAAATTAACCATAATATAAAATGATCTAATCGGGTCTCTGTTTGCCCTACCCTAGAAGTTTAATAGTGCATTTCACTCGCCGTTTCATGCGCATTGAGATGCCGTTTAGCCCATTACGCTATCTGAAATAGGAGCGACGTAAATTGAACAAATGTGAGAGAATTTCCCTGAATTCTTATATTAACCTTAATGTGAAATGATCTAATCGGGTCTCTGTTCTCCCTACCCTAGAAGTTTAATAGTGCATTTTGCTCGCCATTTCATGCGCTTTGAGATGCCGCTTAGCCCAATACGCTATCTGAAATAGGAGCGACGTAAATTGAACAAATGTGATAGAATTTCGCTGAATACTTATATTAACCTTAACGTAAAATGATCTAATCGGGTCTCTGTTCGCCCTACCCTAGAAGTTTAATAGTGCATTTTACTCGCCATTTCATGCGCTTTGAGATGCCGCTTAGCCCAATACGCTATCTGAAATAGGAGCGGCGTTAATTGAACAAATGTGATAGAATTTCGCTGAATACTTATATTAACCTTAACGTAAAATGATCTAATCGGGTCTCTGTTCACCCTACCCTAGAAGTTTAACAGTCCATTTCACTCGTCATTTCATGCGCTTTGAGATGCCGCTTAGCCCAATACGCTATCTGAAATAGGAGCGACGTAAATTGAACAAATGTGATAGAATTTCGCTGAATTCTTAAATTAACCATAATATAAAATGATCTAATCGGGTCTCTGTTTGCCCTACCCTAGAAGTTTAATAGTGCATTTTACCCGCCATGTCATGCGCTTTAAGATGCCGCTTAGCCCAATACGCTATCTGAAACAGGAGCGACGTAAATTGAACAAATGTGATAGAATTTCGCTGAATTCTTATATTAACCAAAATATAAAATGATCTAATCGGGTCTCTGATTGCCCTATCATAGAAGTTTAACAGTGCATTTTACTCGCCATTCCACGCGCTTTAAGATGCCGCCTAGCCCAGGTACGCTATCTGAAATAGGAGCGACGTAAATCGAACAAATGTGATAGAATTTTGCTGAATTCTTAAATTAACCATAATATAAAATGGTCAATTCGGGTCTCTGTTTGCCCTACCCTAGAAGTTTAATAGTCCATTTTACTCGCCATTTCATGCGCTTTGAGATGCCGCTTAGCCCAATACGCTATCTGAAATAGGAGCGACGTAAATTGAACAAATGTGAAAGAATTTCGCTGAATTCTTATATTAACCAAAATATAAAATGTTATAATCGGGTCTCTGATTGCCCTATCAAAGATGTTTAATAGTGCATTTTTCTCGCCATTTCATGCGCTTTGAGATGCCGCTTGGCCCAATACGCTATCTGAAATAGGAGCGACGTAAATTGAACAAATGTGATAGAATTTCGCCGAATTCTTATATTAACCAAAATATAAAATGATCTAATCGGGTCCCTGATTGCCCTATCATAGAAGTTTAATAGTGCATTTTACACGCCATTCCACGCGCTTTAAGATGCCGCCTAGCCCAGTACGCTATCTGAAATAGGAGCGACGTAAATTGAACAAATGTGATAGAATTTCCCTGAATTCTTATATTAACTTTAATGTAAAATGATCTAATCGGGTCTCTGTTCTCCCTACCCTAGAAGTTTAATAGTCCATTTCACTCGTCATTTCATGCGCTTTGAGATGCCGCTTAGCCCAATACGCTATCTGAAATAGGAGCGACGTAAATTGAACAAATGTGAAAGAATTTCGCTGAATTCTTATATTAACCAAAATATAAAATGTTATAATCGGGTCTCTGATTGCCCTATCAAAGATGTTTAATAGTGCATTTTTCTCGCCATTTCATGCGCTTTGAGATGCCGCTTGGCCCAATACGCTATCTGAAATAGGAGCGACGTAAATTGAACAAATGTGATAGAATTTCGCCGAATTCTTATATTAACCAAAATATAAAATGATCTAATCGGGTCCCTGATTGCCCTATCATAGAAGTTTAATAGTGCATTTTACACGCCATTCGACGCGCTTTAAGATGCCGCCTAGCCCAGTACGCTATCTGAAATAGGAGCGACGTAAATTGAACAAATGTGATAGAATTTCCCTGAATTCTTATATTAACCTTAATGTAAAATGATCTAATCGGGTCTCAGTTCGCCCTACCATTGAAGTTTCATAGTGCATTTCACTCGTCATTTCATGCGCTTTCAGTTGCCGCTTAGCCCAATACGCTATCTGAAATAGGAGCGACGTAAATTGAACAAATGTAATAGAATTTCCCTGAATTCGTATATTAATCGAAATATAAAATGATCTAATCGGGTCCCTGATTGCCCTATCATAGAAGTTTAATAATATATTTTCCTCCCCATTCCACGCGCTTTAAGATGCCGCCTAGCCCACTACGCTACCTGAAATAGGAGCGACGTAAATTGAACAAATGTGAGAGAATTTTGCTGAATTCTTAAATTAACCATAATATAAAATGATCTAATCGGTTCTCTGTTTGCCCTACCCTAGAAGTTTGATAGTGCATTTTACTCGCCATTTCATGCGCATTGAGATGCCGTTTAGCCCATTACGCTATCTGAAATAGGAGCGACGTAAATTGAACAAATGTGAGAGAATTTCCCTGAATTCTTATATTAACATTAATGTGAAATGATCTAATCGGGTCTCTGTTCTCCCTACACTAGAAGTTTAATAGTGCATTTTACTCGCCATTTCATGCGCTTTGAGATGCCGCTTAGCCCAATACGCTATCTGAAATAGGAGCGACGTAAATTGAACAAATGTGATAGAATTTCGCTGAATTCGTATATTAACCTTAACGTAAAATGATCTAATCGGGTCTCTGTTCGCCCTACCCTAGAAGTTTAATCGTGCATTTTACTCGCCATTTCATGCGCTTTAACAGGCCGCTTAGCCCAATACGCTATCTGAAATAGGAGCGACGTTAATTGAACAAATGTGATAGAATTTCGCTGAATTCTTATATTAACCTTAACGTAAAATGATCTAATCGGGTCTCTGTTCGCCCTACCCTAGAAGTTTAATAGTGCATTTTACTCACCATTTCATGCGCTTTGAGATGCCGCTTAGCCCAATACGCTATCTGAAATAGGAGCGACGTAAATTGAACAAATGTGATAGAATTTCGCTGAATTCTTATATTAACCTTAACGTAAAATGATCTAATCGGGTCTCTGTTCGCCCTACCCTAGAAGTTTAATAGTGCATTTTACTCGCCATTTCATACGCTTTGAGATGCCGCTTAGCCCAATACGCTATCTGAAATAGGAGCGACGTTAATTGAACAAATGTGATAGAATTTCGCAGAATTCTTAAATTAACCATAATATAAAATGATCTAATCGGGTCTCCGTTTGCCCTACCCTAGAAGTTTAATAATGCATTTTACTCGTTATTTCATGCGCCCTGATATGCCGCTTAGCCCAATACGCTATCTGAAATAGGAGCGATGTAAATTGAGCAAATGTGATAGATTTTCGCTGAATCCTTATATTAACCAAAATATAAAATGATATAATCGGGTCTCTGATTGCCCTATCATACAAGTTTAATAGTGCATTTTACTCGCCATTTCATGCGCTTTGAGATGCCGCTTAGCCCAATACGCTATCTGAAATAGGAGCGACGTAAATTGAACAAATGTGATAGAATTTCGCCGAATTCTTATATTAACCATAACATAAAATGATCTAATCGGGTCTCTGTTTGCCCTACCCTAGAAGTTTAATAGTGCATTTCACTCGCCATTCATGCGCTTTGAGACGCCGCTTAGCCCAATACGTTATCTGAAATAGGAGCGACGTAAATTGAACAAATGTGATTGAATTTCGCTGAATTCTTAAATTAACCATAATATAAAATGGTCTATTCGGGTCTCTGTTTGCCCTTCCCTAGAAGTTTAATAGTGCATTTTACTCGCCATTTCATGAGCTTTGAGATGCCGCTTAGCCCAATACGCTATCTGAAATAGGAGCGACGTAAATTGAACAAATGTGATAGAGTTTCGCTGAATTCTTATATTAACCTTAATGTAAAATGATTTAATCGGGTCTCTGTTCGCCCTACCCTAGAAGTTTAATAGTGCATTGTACTCGCCATTCCACGCGCTATAAGATGCCGCCTATCCCAGTACGCTATCTGAAATACGAGCGACGTAAATCGAACAAATGTGATAGAATTTCGCTGAATTCTTATATTAACCAAAATATAAAATGATCTAATCGGGTCTCTGATTGCCCTATCATAGAAGTTTAATAGTGCCTTTTACTCGCCATTTCATGCGCACTGAGATGGCGCATAGCCCAATACGCTGCCTGAAATAGGAGCGACGTCAATTGAACAAATGTGATAGAATTTCGCTGAATTCTTATATTAACCAAAATATAAAATGATCTAATCGGGTCTCTGATTACCCTATCATAGAAGTTTAATAGTGCATTTTACTCGCCATTCCACGCTCTTTAAGATGCCGCCCATCCCAGTGCGCTATCTGAAATAGGAGGGACGTAAATTGAACAAATGTGATAGAATTTTCTGAATTCTTAAATTAACCATAATATAAAATGATCTAATCGTGTCTCTGTTTGCCCTACCCTAGAAGTTTAATAGTGCATTTTACTCGCCATTTCATGCGCACTGAGATGCCGCATAGCCCAATACGCTATCTGAAATAGGAGCGATGTAAATTGAACAAATGTGATAGAATTTCCCTGAATTCTTATATTAACCTTAATGTAAAATGATCTAATCGGGTCTCTGTTCGCCCTACCCTAGAAGTTTAACAGTGCATTCCACTCGTCATTTCATGCGCTTTGAGATGCCGCTTAGCCCAATACGCTATCTGAAATAGGAGCGACGTAAATTGAACAAATGTGATAGAATTTCGCTGAATTCTTATATTAACCAAAATATAAAATGATCTAATCGGGTCTCTGATTGCCCTATCATAGAAGTTTAATAGTGCATTTTACTCGCCATTCCACGCGCTTTAAGATGCCGCCTAGCCCAGTACGCTATCTGAAATAGGAGCGACGTAAATTGAAAAAATGTGATAGAATTTTGCTGAATTCTTAAATTAACCATAATATAAAATGATCTAATCGGGTCTCTGTTTGCCCTACCCTAGAAGTTTAATAACGCATTTTACTCGTCATTTCATGCGCTTTGAGATGCCGCTTAGCCCAATACGCTATCTGAAATAGGAGCGATGTAAATTGAACAAATGTGTAGAATTTCGCTGAATTCTTTTATTAACCATAATGTAAAATGATCTAATCGGGTCTCTGTTTGCCCTACCATAGAAGTTTAATAGTGCATTTTACTCGTCATTTCATGCGCTTAGAGATGCCGCTTAGCCCAATACGCTACCTCAAATAGGAGCGATGTAAATTGAACAAATGTGATAGAATTTCGCTGAATTCTTTTATTAACCATAATATAAAATGATCTAATCGGGTCTCTGTTTGCCCTATCCTAGAAGTTTAATAGCGCATTTTACTCGCCATTTCATGTGCACTGAGATGCCGCATAGCCCAATACGCTATCTGAAATAGAAGCGACGTAAATTTAACAAATGTGATAGAATATCGCTGCATTCTTATATTAACCAAAATATAAAATGATCTAATCGGGTCTCTGATTGCCCTATCATAGAAGTTCAATAGTGCCTTTTACTGGCCATTCCACGCCTTTTAAGATGCCGCCTAGCCCAGTACGCTATCTGAAATAGGAGCGACGTAAATTGAACAAATGTGATAGAATTTCCCTGAATTCTTATATTAACCTTAACGTATAATGATCTAATCGGGTCTCTGTTCGCCCTACCCTAGAAGTTTAATAGTGCATTTCATTCGTCATTTCATGCGCTTTGAGATGCCGCTTAGCCCAATACGCTACCTGAAATAGGAGCGATGTAAATTGAACAAATGTGATAGAATTACGCTGAATTCTTATATTAACCGTAATATAAAATGATCTAATCGGGTCTCTGTTTGCCCTACCGAAGAAGTTTAATAGTGCATTTTACTCGCCATTTCATGCGCTTTGAGATGCCGCATAGCCCAATACGCTATCTGAAGCAGGAGCAACGTAAATTGAACAAATGTGATAGAATTACGCTGAATTCTTATATTAACTATAATGTAAAAAGATCTAATCGGGTCTCTGTTCGCGCTACCCTAGAAGTTTAATGGTGCATTTCACTCGTCATGTCATGCGCTTTGAGATGCCGTCTAGCCCAATACGCTATATCAAATAGGAGCGACGTAAATTTAACAAATGTGATAGAATTTCGCTGAATTCTTTTATTAACCATAATATAAAATGATCTAATCGGGTCCCTGTTTGCCCTACCCTAGAAGATTAATAGTGCATTTTACTCGCCATTTCATGCGCTTTGAGATGCCGCTTAGCCCAATACGCTGTCTGAAATAGGAGCGACGTAAATTGAACAAATGTGATAGAATTTTGCTGAATTCTTAAATTAACCATAATATAAAATGATCTAATCGGGTCTCTGTTTGCCCTACCCTAGAAGTTTAATAGTGCATTTTACTCGCCATTTCATGCGCATTGAGATGCCGTTTAGTCCAGCACGCTATCTGAAATAGTAGCCACGTAAATTGAACAAATGTGAGAGAATTTCCCTGAATTCTTATATTAACCTTAATGTGAAATGATCTAATCGGGTCTCTGTTCTCCCTACCCTAGAAGTTTAATAGTTTATTGCACTCGTCATTTCATGCGCTTTGAGATGCCGCTTAGCACAATACGCTATCTGAAATAGGAGCGATGTAAATTGAGCAAATGTGATAGAATTTCGCTGAATTCTTATATTAACCTTAATGTAAAATGATCTAATCGGGTCTCTGTTCTCCCTACCCTAGAAGATTAATAGTCCATTTCACTCGCCATTTCATGCCCTTTGAGATGCCGCTCAGCCCAATACGCTATCTGAAATAGGAGCGACGTAAATTGAACAAATGTGATAGAATTTCGCTGAATTCTTATATTAACCGTAATATAAAATGATCTAATCGGGTCTCTGTTTGCCTTACCCTAGAAGTTTAACAGTGCATTTTACTCGCCATTTCACGCGCCTTGAGATGCCGCTTAGCCCAATACGCTATCTGAAATAGGAGCGACGTAAATTGAACAAATGTGATAGAACTTCCCTGAATTCTTATATTAACCTTAATGTAAAATGATCTAATCTGGTCTCCGTTCGCCCTACCCTAGAAGTTTAATAGTGCATTTCACTAGTCATTTCATGCGCTTTGAGATGCCGCTTAGCCCAATACGCTATCTGAAATATGAGCGACGTAAATTGAACAAATGTGATAAAATTTCGCTGAATTCTTATATTAACCTTAATGTAAAATGATCTAATCGGGACTCTGTTTGCCCTACCCTAGAAGATTAATAGTGCATTTTACTCGCCATTTCATGCGCTTTGAGATGCCGCTTAGCCCAATCCGCTATCTGAAATAGGAGCGACGTAAACTGAACAAATGTGATAGAATTTCGCCGAATTCTTATATTAACCAAAATATAAAATGATCTAATCGTGTATCTGTTTGCCCTACCCTAGAAGATTAATAGTGCATTTTACTCGCCATTTCATGCGCTTTGAGATGCCGCTTAGCCCAATACGCTATCTGAAATAGGAGCGACGTAAATTGAACAAATGTGATAGAATTTTGCTGAATTCTTAAATTAACCATAATATAAAATGATCTAATCGGGTCTCTGTTTGCCCGACCCTAGAAGTTTAATAATGCATTTTACTCGTCATTTCATGCGCTTTGAGATGCCGCTTAGCCCAATACGCTATCTGAAATAGGAGCGATGTAAATTGAACAAATGTGATAGAATTTCGCTGAATTCTTATATTGACCAAAATATAAAACGATCTAATCGGGTCTCTGATTGCCCTATCATAGAAGTTTAATAGTATATTTTCCTCCCCATTCCACGCGCTTTAAGATGCCGCCTAGCCCAGTACGCTATCTGAAATAGGAGCGACGTAAATTGAACAAATGTGATAGAATTTCGCAGAATTCTTAAATTAACCATAATATAAAATGATCTAATCGGGTCTCTGTTCGCCCTACCCTAGAAGTTTAATAGTGCATTTTACTCGCCATTCCACGCGCTTTAAGATGCCGCCTATCCCAGTACGCTATCTGAAATAGGAGCGACGTAAATTGAACAAATGTGATAGAATTTTCTGAATTCTTAAATTAACCATAATATAAAATGATCTAATCGGGTGTCTGTTTGCCCTTCCCTAGAAGATTAATAGTGCATTTTACTCGCCATTTCATGCGCTTTGAGATACCGCTTAGCCCAATACGCCATCTGAAATAGGAGCGACGTAAATTGAACAAATGTGATAGAATTTCGCTGAATTCTTAAATTAACCATAATATAAAATCATCTAATCGGGTCTCTGTTTGCCGTACCCTACAAGTTTAATAGTGCATTTTACTCACCATTTCATGCGCTTTGAGGTGCCGCTTAGCCCAATATTCTATCTGAAATAGGAGCGACGTAAATTGAACAAATGTGATAGAATTTCGCTGAATTCTTATATTAACCAAAATATAAAATGATCTAATCGGGTCTCTGATTGCCCTATCATAGAAGTTTAATAGTATATTTTCCTCCCCATTCCACGCGCTTTAAGATGCCGCCTAGCCCAGTACGCTATCTGAAATAGGAGCGACGTAAATTGAACAAATGTGATAGAATTTCACAGAATTCTTAAATTAACCATAATATAAAATGATCTAATCGGGTCTCTGTTTGCCCTACCCTAGAAGTTTAATAGTGCATTTTACTCGACATTCCACGCGCTTTAAGATGCCGCCTATCCCAGTACGCTATCTGAAATAGGAGCGACGTAAATTGATCAAATGTGATAGAATTTTGATGAATTCTCAAATTAACCATAATATAAAATGGTCTATTCGGGTCTCTGTTTGCCCTACCCTAGAAGTATAATAGTGCATTTCACTCGCCATTTCATGCGCTTTGAGGTGCCGCTTAGCCCAATACGCTACCTGAAATGGGAGCGATGTAAATTGAACAAATGTGATAGAATTTCGCTGAATTCTTATATTAACCAAAATATAAAATGATCTAGTCGGGTCTCTGATTGCCCTATCATAGAAGTTTAATAGTGCATTTTACTCGCCATTCCACGCCTTTGATGATAGCGCCTAGCCCAGTGCGCTATCTGAAATAGGAGCGACGTAAATTGAACAAATGTGATAGAATTTCCCTGAATTCTTATATTAACCTTAATGTAAAATTATCTAATCAGGTCTCTGTTCGCTCTACCCTAGAAGTTTAATAGTGCATTTCACTCGTCATTTCATGCGCTTTGAGATGCCGCTTAGGCCAGTACGCTATCTGAAATAGGAGCGACGTAAATTGAACAAATGTGATAGAATTTTGATGAATTCTCAAATTAACCATAATATAAAATGGTCTATTCGGGTCTCTGTTTGCCCTACCCTAGAAGTTTAATAGTGCATTTTACTAGTCATTTCATGCGCTTTGAGATGCCGCTTAGCCCAATACGCTATCTGAAATAGGAGCGACGTAAATTGAACAAATGTGATAGAATTTCGCCGAATTCTTATATTAACCAAAATATAAAATGATCTAACCGGGTCTCTGATTGCCCTATCATAGAAGTTTAATAGTGCATTTTACTCGCCATTCCACGCGCTTTAAGATGCCACCTATCCCAGTACGCTATCTGAAATAGGAGCGTCGTAAATTGAACAAATGTGATAGAATTTTGCTGAATTCTTATATTAACCATAATAAAAAATGATCTAATCGGGTCTCTGTTTGCCCTACCCTAGAAGATTAATAGTGCATTTTACTCGCCATTTCATGCGCTATGAGATGCCTCTTAGCCCAATACGCTATCTGAAATAGGAGCGACGTAAATTGAACAAATGTGATAGAATTTCGCCGAATTCTTATATTAACCAAAATATAAAATGATCTAATCGGGTCTCTGATTGCTCTATCATAGAAGTTTAATAGTGCATTTTACTCGCCATTCCACGCGCTTTACGATGCCGCCTAGACCAGTACGCTATTGAAATAGGAACGACGTAAATTGTACAATTGTGATAGAATTTTGCTGAATTCTTAAATTAACCATAATATAAAATGATCTAATCGGGTCTCTGTTTGCCCTACCCTAGAAGTTTAATAGTGCATTTTACTCGTCATTTCATGCGCTTTGAGATGCCGCTTAGCCCAATACGCTATCTGAAATAGGAGCGACGTAAATTGATCAAATATGATAGAATTTCGCCGAATTCTTATATTAACCAAAATATAAAATGATCTAATCGGGTCTCTGTTCGCCCTACCCTAGAAGATTAATTGTGCATTTTACTAGCCATTTTATGCGCTTTGAGATGCCGCCTAGCCCAGTACGCTATCTGAAATAGGAGCGACGTAAATTGAACAAATGTGATAGAATCTCGCACAAATCTTAAATTAACCATAATATAAAATGATCTAATCCGGTCTCTGTTTGCCCTACCCTAGAAGTTTAATAGTGCATTTTACTCGCCATTTCATGCGCACTGAGATGCCGCATAGCCCAATACGCTATCTGAAATAGGAGCGACGTAAATTGAACAAATGTGATAGAATTTCGCTGAATTCTTATATTAACCAAAATATAAAATGATGTAATCGGGTCTCTGTTTGCCCTTTCATAGAAGTTTAATAGTGTATTTTACTCGCCATTCCACGCGCTTTCAGATGCCACCTATCCCAGTACACTATCTGAAATAGGAGCGATGTAAATTGAACAAATGTGATAGAATTTTGCTGAATTCTTAAATTAACCATAATATAAAATGATCTAATCGGGTCTCTGTTTGCCCTACCCTAGAAGTTTAACAATGCATTTTACTCGTCATTTCATGCGCTTTGAGATGACGCTTAGCCCAATACGCTACATGAAATAGGAGCGATGTAAATTGAACAAATATGATAGAATTTCGCTGAATTCTTATATTAACCAAAATATAAAATGATCTAATCGGGTCTCTGATTACCCTATCATAGAAGTTTAATAGTGCATTTTACTCGCCATTCCACGCGCTTTAAGATGCCGCCTATCCCAGTACCCTATCTGAAATAGGAGCGACGTAAATTGAACAAATGTGATATAATTTTGATGAATTCTCAAATTAACCATAATATAAAATGGTCTATGCGGGTCTCTGTTTGCCCTACCCTAGAAGTTTCATAGTGCATTTTACTCGCCATTTCATGCGCTTTGAGGTGCCGCTTAGCCCAATACGCTACCTGAAATGGGAGCGATGTAAATTGAACAAATGTGATAGAATTTCGCTGAATTCTTATATTAACCAAAATATAAAATGATCTAGTCGGGTCTCTGATTGCCCTATCATAGAAGTTTAATAGTGCATTTTACTCGCCATTCCACGCCTTTGAAGATAGCGCCTAGCCCAGTACGCTATCTGAAATAGGAGCGACGTAAATTGAACAAATGTGATAGAATTTCCCTGAATTCTTATATTAACCTTAATGTAAAATGATCTGATCAGGTCTCTGTTCGCTCTACCCTAGAAGTTTAATAGTGCATTTCACTCGTCATTTCATGCGCTTTGAGATGCCGCTTAGGCCAGTACGCTATCTGAAATAGGAGCGACGTAAATTGAACAAATGTGATAGAATTTTGATGAATTCTCAAATTAACCATAATATAAAATGGTCTATTCGGGTCTCTGTTTGCCCTACCCTAGAAGTTTAATAGTGCATTTTACTCGTCATTTCATGCGCTTTGAGATGCCGCTTAGCCCAATACGCTATCTGAAATAGGAGCGACGTAAATTGAACAAATGTGATAGAATTTCGCCGAATTCTTATATTAACCAAAATATAAAATGATCTAACCGGGTCTCTGATTGCCCTATCATAGAAGTTTAATGGTGCATTTTACTCGCCATTCCACGCGCTTTAAGATGCCACCTATCCCAGTACGCTATCTGAAATAGGAGCGACGTAAATTGAACAAATGTGATAGAATTTTCTGAATTCTTAAATTAACCATAATATAAAATGATCTAATCGTGTCTCTGTTTGCCCTACCCTAGAAGATTAATAGTGCATTTTACTCGCCATTTCATGCGCTTTGAGATGCCGCTTAGCCCGATACGCTATCTGAAATAGGAGATACGTAAATTGAACAAATGTGATAGAATTTCGCCGAATTCTTATATTAACCAAAACATAAAATGATCTAATCGGGTCTCTGATTGCCCTATCATAGAAGTTTAATAGTATATTTTCCTCCCCATTCCACGCGCTTTAAGATGCCGCCTAGCCCAGTACGCTATCTGAAATAGGAGCGACGTAAATTGAGCAAATGTGATAGAATTTCGCAGTATTCTTAAATTAACCGTAATATAAAATGATCTAATCGGGTCTCTGCTTGCCCTACCCTAGAAGTTTAATAGTGCATTTTACTCGCCAGTTCATGCGCACTGAGATGCCGCTTTGCCAAATACGCTACCTGAAATAGGAGCGATGTAAATTGAACAAATGTGATAGAATTTCGCTGAATTCTTTTATTAACCATAATATAAAATGATCTAATCGGGTCTCTGTTTGCCCTACCCTAGAAGTTTAATAGTGCCTTTTACTCGCCATTTCATGCGCACTGAGATGGCGCATAGCCCAATACGCTGCCTGAAATAGGAGCGACGTCAATTGAACAAATGTGATAGAATTTCGCTGAATTCTTATATTAACCAAAATATAAAATGATCTAATCGGGTCTCTGATTACCCTATCATAGAAGTTTAATAGTGCATTTTACTCGCCATTCCACGCGCTTTAAGATGCCGCCTATCCCAGTACGCTATCTGAAATAGGAGCGACGTAAATTGAACAAATGTGATAGAATTTTGATGAATTCTCAAATTAACCATAATATAAAATGGTCTATTCGGGTCTCTGTTTGCCCTACCCTAGAAGTATAATAGTGCATTTCACTCGCCATTTCATGCGCTTTGAGGTGCCGCTTAGCCCAATACGCTACCTGAAATGGGAGCGATGTAAATTGAACAAATGTGATAGAATTTCGCTGAATTCTTATATTAACCAAAATATAAAATGATCTAGTCGGGTCTCTGATT